>OZ012679.1:40198566-40328566 GCA_963942445.1 Argyra leucocephala
CTTAAAATAAATAACGAACATTTTTTAAATTTATAGAATTTGAAGTTCTCAACTTTTCATATTTTATTTTATTTTTTTAACTTATAAGTTAAAATATATAACATTATACATATTACTTTTACATACATAATATATAACAGTAACCTTGAACAATAAAGTGTTATACCACAAGAAGAACCGGTAAGGTACTTAGGCATGCATCTAGATCGTAAGCTAAGGTCGAAAAAAAATATTTATAATAAAAACAATCATCTGAGAACCAAATTGAGGAATATACATTTGTTTATGACGTTTAACCTAGATATCAGTTGATAAAGTAATCCTAATTGTTTAGTAAAGGCAATAATTATATTTCAAAAACATCTCACGTCAATTTTATTGCATGCGTAATTTACTCAACATTTTAATAAACTATTTGTTATCATTGTATTGAAATTTGCAAGCTTTTTGATTTGTTTGTAATATTTATATTGGATTTAGTATAGTTAATAAACATTTGAAGTGGAAGTAAGCATTCGTCATTGGTCATTAATTTTTACAACGAAAATTCTTATGAAAATTATATAATCAAAATTTTTACTAATTATGAATTATCCATTCACATATTACACGAAATTAATTACTGGCTAGAAAATAATCAAGACAGTAAATAAGGCAGTAAAAGAAATGTGATTGATAAGATTCTTTGTTGATTGATAACAGACTTGATAACATTTTTTCATAATCACATTTGAAACTGGAGAAAATGTCATATTAATATCTAAAATTATTGACTGGCAAATAGTCAAAACACAAGACAGAGATGGCAAAAAAAATGTGTTTGCTTTAGTGAAAATTTATAATTGTTCTTAGTCGTCTTTGGAATTGTATAAATTATTATATGAAATTACTGGGCTAGAAATTATTCAAGATAGTGGACAAAACAGTCAACAAATGTGATTTTTTAATCATTGAAATCAATTGAAAATTTTTAAATGTTTGTTCCACTGTTTAACCACTACAGACTTTTTTTTAAAGTCTCATCAATTACACGAAATTATAAATTACTATCCGAAAGTAATTGCTAGAGATTCAAATAGTCTAGAGATAGTAGACAAGACAGCAAAAAGATTTGATATATATTACTGAATATTATGGAGCAGTACAGACTTACAGTCGCCTTTGGAATTACATAAAATGTTAAATTACTATCCGAAATTACTGGCTAGAAAATAATCAAGACGGTAAACAAGACAGTAAAAAGATTTGATATATTAGTGAAAATTTGTTAGTCACAGTGTCTTATCAGTACAGACTTAAAAATAAAAGAAATTTACTGTCGCATTTGGAATTACATAAAATGTCAAATTACTATATCCGAAATTTCTGGCTATAAAATAGTCAAGACAATAAACAGATTTGATTATGTTATTGAAAATTTGTAAGTCACAGTGTGTCTTATCAGTACAGACTTTTACAAACAAAATTTACAGTCGCATTTGGAATTACATAAAATGTCAAATAACTATCCCAAATGGCTGGCCGAAAAATAATCAAGACAGTAAACGAGACAGTAAACAAATTTGATTATATTATTGCAAATATGTGAAGCTTTTACAACTGTCTTACAAGTACAGGCTTTCCAATATTTTACAAATATTTTTGGAATTGCAACTATCTAGAATTATTGTCTAGAAAATAGTCAAGATAATGAGACAAAACAATAAAATAAATTGTGTGAATTAGTAAAAATTTGTTAACACTTTACAAATTCCTCTCATAGCCACACCTGGAACTGGATGAAATTTCAAATTACTATCCATAATTATTGACTACAAAATAGTCAAGACAGTAAACAAGACAATAAAATTTTTTTATTATATTATTGAAAATATGTAAAGTTTTTACCAGACTTTCCAATATTGTACCAATGTTTTTGGAATTACAACAAATACTATCTGGAATTATTGACTAGAAAATAGTCAAGAAAGTGGGAAAAAACAATAAAATAAATTTGATTAATTAGTAAAAATTTGTTAACACTTTACAAATTCTTTTCATGGCCACATCTAGAGCTGGATGAAATTTTAAATTACTATCCAGAATTATTGGCTAGAAAATAGTCAAGACAATAAACAAGACAGTAAAAATTTTTTATAATATTAGCAAAAATTTATAAGTCACAGTTGTCTTATCAGTACAGACTTAAAAATAAAAAAAATTTACTGTCGCATTTGAAATTACATAAAATGCCAAATTATTATATCCGAAATTGCTGGCTATTTTCTATCAAGACAGTAAACAAGACGATAAACAAATTTGATTATATTATTACAAATATGTAAAGCTTTTACAACTGTCTTACCAGTAAATATTGCTTTTCCAATATTTTAACAATGTTTTTGGAATTACAACAAATACTATATGGAATTATTGGCTAGAAAGTAGTCAGGACAGTTGGGACAAAACAATAAAACAAATTTATTTAAATTAGTAAAAATTTGTAAATGTTTGTGACTTTATCTTACTAGTACAGACCTTAAAAACTCTTTTCATAACCATATCTGGAACTGGATGAAATATGAATTACTAGAATTGTTAGCTAGATTATAGAAAATTAGCTAGAGCAACCAACAAAATGTGTGATTGCTTTAATAAAAAATTTAATTGTTTGTGGCACTGTCTCATCAGTACTATATATTGTGTGACCGACCAGCTAATTGTAAAGTAAAATGTTAACGTAAATATTTAACCCCCATGCAGTTAATATTAAACAAAAACGTTCTTACTTTTCAGAAAATATAACTTTTAAACACTAAATAAAAAAAATATGAATAAAAAATTGTTTAGCATTTTTTTTTTATAATAAATCATAAAAGAAATTCTACGGAGTTCTTTACATATAAATCTTCTCTCTTTTTGTATAAATCTTTAAAGTATTTTTTTTTTTTTAATTCGCCATGAATTTTTTATTACATTTTTAATAAAATAAAATTTATTTGTTTTTTTTTTTCTTTTTTGTAAATCAATCCATAATTTCTTTTTTCGTTTGAAAAATCTTACTTTAAAATTTTAAAATTTATTTAGACAATTTAAATATTGTTTTTTTTTTTTTGATAAATTAAATTTTTTATATTAAATGGTTATGAAACAATTATAAATTATATTTTTATTTTATAAAAATAATTTATTGAAAAATGAGATAAAAAATATTTTCAGTTTTTCTTATATGATTTTTTTGTATGAATTTTTCGTACATTTTGGAAAAATGGAATTTTTGGAAAATTAGAATACAAAAATTGTATTAAAGAAAGGTAGATTGGTAAGTAAATATAGGTATAAGTAAATATATTATAATTATAGAGAAATAGTACAAAAATACGATTATAGACATTTTTGTATATTATCGCATATAATTGAATTAAATCCAATTGACTTTCACAGTCGCATATAGGGTGGTTCTATTACTGAGCTTTTTACAAGTGGGTCATTCAAGTCGTGGCACATCAAAAAATCTCAGTAAAGGTAATTGGTGCTTTCCTATACCTTTTCTATACCTACATAAATCTTTATTTATTTATTTCAATCTTAACAGGAACCGTACAATCGCGTTATTTTTATTACACAATGGGATCTATTAGTGATTTTATTTTTGATGGAATTTTAACAATTATTTTTGTTTTTTTTTAATTTTATCATTATTAAAAAATCTATAATTCATATCTATACAATATAAAATAGAAAGAAACATCAAAGGATATTATATATATATATATATATATATATATATTTTTTTTTTTTCAATTAAAATTTCTATTTTAAAAGAAAAAAATTAAATTGAAAAAAACAAAAAAAAAAATATATTAAAACAATAATAAAAAAAAAATGTTATCGGAAAATTGAGAAAAAAAAATATTTATTTTATTTCTCTTTTTTTTTTTTTAATATTTAATTATCGTACTTACCTTTTAAATCACGATTTTTATCTGTATCTAACATATCATCTTTATCTTTTTCTTCATCTGAAACCATAGCATCATCATCATCATCTGTTTTATTTTTTGGTTCCCATGTCATTTTATTTTCTTTTTTCAGTCGTCTTCTTGCATTCGCAAACCACGTTGATACTTGTGTTAATGTCATTTTTGTTATTATTGCTAACATAATTTTTTCACCTTTTGTTGGATAAGGATTCTTTTTGTGTTCATTTAACCAAGCTTTTAATGTTGCTGTTGATTCACGTGTGGCATTTTTTCGTCTTGCTGCTAAATCATAGCCGGCGCCATATCTGCAATTAAGATGCGAGAGAAAAAAAATAAATATATAAATATATATGTATATATGCATTGTTGTTTTTGTTGTAATATATAAAAGCTATATAAATTGTATGACTAAAATAAATATGGCTAAAATAAATTGTAATATAACAGAATGGAACAGAAAATGTTCTGTTCTTATATATAAAGTTACAGTATTTTCATGAATAATTGAATACTAATGAATAAAATAAATTTAAGTTTAATGAAGGTTTGTTTGGAATAAAAAATATACTACAAATTTAATTTATCACAGTGCTCCATTTTAATGATATTTTATTTATTTTTAATTTATATATAGGTTTAGTTTTTATTTACATTACATTACATCTACATTACATTATTACATTACAAAAGCTATATAAAAGTATATTTTTTTTTTCAAAAATAATTTTACAAAAATTATTTTGGAAAATTAGACAGAGAACATTATAATAATATCTGTTGAAATATTATTAACCGAGTCCAACAGAAGGTGGTTAATTATTATTAACCGAGTCATACAGAAGGTGAATATACAGAAAATTTTTTGATGTAAAATTAATATTATGATTAAAGCAAGGCCTATGACCAACATGGTATATAGTGATTATATCATCGGACTACTAATCATAAAATCTCTGATTCTAGTACCGCTAATGGCAATTAACCATTCAATTGAATTGTTATTCATAAAATATAGTGAAATTTTGTTAAATGTGTTCAGAGTGAAATGTATGGCAATAACTTTAGTTTATTATTAACTGACAAAATGTAATAGTAGCATATAATTATGCGGCACAATTGAATTAATGAATTTGTCATTGCTGACATCAATCGATTTTACTCCGATTGCAAACAGACAGACTCGGGCAAGCAGCAGATATGAATCATATGAAATTCACTATCATAATCGTATTCGAAATAAATTATATGCGGTTTGGTTTTAACATATACCATGGCCATATTATTTTATTGCATGCTATAATATTGCCCTCTGTTAATTTTTTCAAACTTAACCAGTCTAAAAAGTTGGCTACTTTCCATCATACCACACTTCAATCTTCAGGTTACGTTACTTCAATTAACGTTTATACATTTTTTCAGGTTTTTCTATGGTAAAATGCATAGAATCACTTTCTTGCTGCGAATGCTCAAGATTAAAAAAAAATGTGATCTACAGATTTGCAGTGCTGCAATAATTGAATAATTGCAATTGTAAAAAATTGAGTTGCGGTTTTCATTGTTCCGATTCATGGATAACTAATTCTCATTAAGTGAATATTAATCGTTGATTAATATTAAAATTAATATTTTGAATCTTTAAGCTGTGAAAAAAACACAGGTTGAAATAGAGCCGCTCTCACCTTCTGTTTCATCCCAAATGTTACAGAATCCATTACGATTGATCAGATTGTACAAAATGTCAAATTATAATCGACTAGTTTTTATTTTATAAAAATATTATCTATTAAAAACGCTTTTGCTTTACCTATACACATTTATAAGTAATATCCAGGGGCACCTAGTTTATTATCATTTCCATGTAAATTGAATTGGTTTCCCCTTTCTATTGAACGATAATTGAATTTCTTTAATGACGTACGAATATGACATATTTGTTCATTTAGCTTGACTTTTATAATATTTTTAACTTATTTCCGCTTTTTTTAAAACATGTTATAGAAGGCTACATAGTAAGGCTAGAACTTTTGTTCAATTAGCAAAATGTTCAATAGCTCTAAAATTAAAAATTGACGGTTTCACCTCTTTTGCTAACCACCGACAATATAGTCATTTATGTTATACCTAGTGTCTAGTCACAATGTTGCTTTATGTTGCTTCATGCAATTTTTAAAATTTACTGTCCAATAATTTATCTACATAACTGTAGGTACATAACCAGTACAAAAAAGCTAAATTTTGACATGACATTCTTATACAGATATATACGGATAGCATCTAGAGTTATATACAAAAACAAAAACCAAAAAAAAGAAAAAAAATTTTTTTTAGAAAAACTGCAAAAAAAAAATTTCAGGTAACTATAAGAAGCCTCATAAAATCTACATTCTAGATGAATATTCCAGTTTTAAAATTAAAATTAATGGCTCACTTTGAATATAACACTAACTAGGCTATTTATACATATTAGTGTATTATTACTATATTATGTATATAGATACACATACACTCTATTATGTATTATAAAAATTAATAGTGGACGTAAAGTGATTTGTTGCATTTTGTACTAACAATAATAATAGTAATAAAATTGCATTAAAAATTCAAACAAAAAAAAAAACAAAAAATAATAACAAAAAAATACATTAATAAGAAAGAAAAGGTATGATGATGGAATAGAAAATGAAGAATTAAAGCAAAAAAATATAAATGAAAAAATTTATGTAAAAATATCAAGAAAATGGCGGCAGTTGATGTATTATATTAACACTAATGACATTAGCCATATATGCATTAAAGAAAACGGAAATAAAAGTAAAAAAAAATGTTAAACTACTACTGTAGTTTTTTGTTTGTAAATTGTGAGGTGACCAATTAAATTAGTACTAAAATTATTTTTAATTAAAAATTACTATATTCTTTCATTCCATCTTTTTTCTCTTTCTTTCTGATTCGAAGTTCATATTATTCATTTTCTTTGTACATACAATATCATACCGCATTTTACAGATAGTTTTTTATCTTTTCCTATATAATTAAAATTTATTATGAAGTTGAAGTTAAGTAATTTTTTTAATGAAAATTAATTAATTAATTTCGTTAGATTGCATTAGAGTACAAAAAAAAAAAAAAATCATAAATTTTTTATTACTTTATTTGACGACTGAAAAATGAATGAAAAAACCACAACAATTCTGAAATAAATCAATTCAATGAATTAAATGCTACTAGGTAGGTAAAGTATTTATGCTCAAATGGTTGCTCAAAGTAATTTAAGTAGAATAAATTTGATTTTTTGAATAATTGAAATATTATAGTCTGAGGTTAGTACAAATCTTCTATCATTTGATTTATTCGAATTGAATAAAATATTTTCTATACAGACATTTTTTAAAGTGAATGTAGACGGAGCTTAAATCTATGTTAAATAAATTTAATTTAATATTCTTCTGCTACTCTTATTTATAACTTCTTAGATTATAAATTATCCTTTTTTCTGTCTTAATTATTGTTATTATAATAATTTCTTTGAGCGCGATCTATATCTATTAAGATCTATTGTAGTTATTTCTTTATTTACTATAATTAAAATTACAAGAAAAGTCAGTATACTAGATACCAGGGCTATCTACGATTTTCTGTCTATAATTTTATAATTTATTCTTCATATTTAATTTAATGGTGTCTACTAATATTATCAGTCTATATTATGTTGAGCAACCATTTTGAATTAGTTCGAGATACCTAAACAAATTAGGTGTATATTTTATTAACCCAAAATACTCTTCGGGTATAATATAAATCAAATCAAAAATGATATTTTAGAATAATTATATTATTGGTTTGAGGCTTTAAAAAAAAAATGTGTGCTACAATTTGAGAGAAAATATTCAATCCATGAAAAAATGCTGCTCAACCCAAATAGTCTGACATATTCTTTTTAAAAAGACAGAATACCATAATCGATCAAAAGCATTTAACATATCAAGAGCCACTAGTACAATTAATTTTGGTGTTAAGCTTTATGCGCATGATAATTAAAATATTACCTTTCGGCTGGATAAAATCAAAATAAAATCAGGATAAAATCCATCAATTAAATCTACCTATTCCAGTCTATCTGTTCTAATCTATATCTATTCAATATCTATCTATGTATCTATCTCTAGTTTAATATTCATCAAAATTAACAATTGTTTAGCTCCATTTAACTGTTTCTAAAATACAATTGAAAGAGTTGTATAGTATGTAGTAATCGGGATAAAATATATATATTGATAATCACCCAAGTAACAATTTTATTGCTATAAGACTCCTGCGCACTCTTATAACACCAATATAAACACTCTTACATGTTGTTACCATGTTTGTAGAAGATGATGGCCGTCGCAAAATCTTTATTCAAAAGCTACACAATAAGTTTTTTAGTTACATTATATGAATACCAATAAAATAATAACACTACTACTCCTATTCTAGCAATTCTATTCTTAAAACAACACGTTAACTCTTTTTATATTACGGGCTTTTAGATTTATAGCGTCATTGCCGGAACACTTGCTGAAAATCCCATTATAAGAATTCCCGCAATATTAATCACAATATTCCCATAAAAACAATATTTTAACACCTGTAGTGCTTATTGGTCACTATAGTCATATAGGAGTCTTATGGTACTAATTCTGTTTTTATAGCTGTTACGTGGGCAATCAATCTATTTATCTATCTATCTAATCTAATCATCAGAATATAAATTGACAATTTGTAGCTTCCAGTTGACTATTTCTAAGCTACAATTAGTAAAGGTGTACATTTCAGTGCTTAGTATGCAATATATCTATTAAGTCTATATGTCTATTAAATATATCTGTATATGTATCTATCTAATTTATTTATATAAAGATAAAAATTGACAATTTTTCAATTCTAATTAACTATTTCTAGCTACAAAAATTAGTAAAGGTGTACATTGCAGTGATGGTCAGGATAAATATATCTATATATCTATATATATCTATCTATATATCTATATCAATCTGTCTATATCTATCTATATATAACTATATCTTTTCGTCCATATCTATCTATCTACATCTATGTATCTAAATCTATCTATTTATATCTATCTATCTATATCTACCTATCTATCTATGTCAATCTATCTATTCATTCTATTCATCAGAATAGAACTTGACTATTTCTGAGCTTCAGTTGACGATTTCTAAGCTATAATAATTAGTGAAGGTGTAGATTGCAGTGGTCAGAATAATCAAATTAACCGTTATAATAAACTAAATGCAAACAAAATTTATGATGGAAGATTTCAGTACATAATTATTTCAAACATTAATTCCTTAATTAAACAATCTACTTTTATACTTTAGATTTTTTCAAACAATATCCATTAGTTATTAATATTATATACAAGTATATAGCAACAGGTTTTAGAACCTACACTCTTCTACTAAAATTTCAATTTATTAATTGCACCATGTATATAGGTATAACTAATTAATAAATGCAATTCAGTCAATTATACCAAAAACTCAATAAATATTAAATGTTGAATAAAATGAATATTTAAAATCGAATTGAAAATTGCAATGACAACAACAACAACAATACCATAATGGAAATAATTTATAAATTTATTTTATTTTCAATTTTTTATTGGCTAAATAAATTCATCCATGTTTTTTTATACTAAAATTAAAATTTAATTTAAAAATCATCATGGGTGGTTGAATAATAATTATTTAAATTATACAATTATATATTATTTTAGACACTTCAGTCTTAGGTAATACCGTAATACTATTGAGTTCTTTTAAATACTTCAGTCTTTTAAATATTTTACTTTTGTATAACAAAATTGTAATTTTGGAAAATTTTGCATTTTTTTTTAATTTGTAATAAATTATTTCGGACACATAATATTTTCATCAAAAAGTGTATTCAAAGGTGAAGATCAATAAATTTATATGACAAGAGCGTAAAATTATATAAAATTTAATAAATTTAATAGATTTTCCACAAATTTCCATAGTATTACAATTCGCTTTATGATTTGAAAAAAAAACCACATCTATTGATGAAATTATATGAATGTACAGTTAGAAAATAGTAATTTTGTTTTATTTTATTTGTTTTTTTATAATTTTACATAATAAAATTTTCGTGTATAAATTATTATGGTACAGAAAGCATTCATAATTTCGTAATAATTACATTACCACCCAAAAACTTGTATGTATCAAATTGAATTCATAAGTGTATTTGCACTGAGAAAAATGGTGTGGGAAAAATATTATGAATTTGAATTTGAAAACTTTATATTTTTCTTTTCGTCGTGTTGTTCATCCTGTCCATTCGTCAATATTAAATTTTAGAACGAATCAAAAATCTAATGTAGTGTAAAAATAATTATTCAAAAAAATAAATTTGCAATTTTCCAATCAAATTTGAAAATTTCTGCATTAAAAGTAAAATGTATATAGGATAAGATATGGCGGGTGGGGAATTTAATATAGATGTTTGTGGGTTGGGAGAGTGTACCTTAGACGTAAAGTTGTGTCAGTTTGATACCTAAAGCACGAGATTTGGTTTTAATGAAACAATTGATGTTAGCATTTGTGCTATGATGGATTGTAGTAAAACGGTTAAATTCATGAACGTGCGTATACAGTTACAATTACAATTACAGTTATAAAGTTATTATATCTTACAGCGTATACAGTTATTACATTTTATCATGAACAATATTTGCCTCAAAGTCTGTCCTTGTGATGCCATATATGCCTATTTGGCGCCTGATGGTATGCAAGTCAATCGCAATTTGATTTTATTTCTATAGAAGTTCTGATATAATATGTTGACGTGTATTCATGATTTTTTATTCACTTAGGCGTCGGTTATAGCTATCATCGAAATTAATACTACATATGACTTTAATATACAAAAACAAAGTACACAAAATGTAAACAACAAACAAATCTTTATAAAGTAAATTTGGGTTCGTTAGATTGCATCAGAATGTTTTTTTCTGATGAACTGAAACAGCGAAAAAATGAAATGTACCTCATAGAAATAATTTTTTTTTTGTTTTGTTAAAAAATTGTTTTTTTATTGAAATTTTTACTTAAAATGTAATTTGTTTGTTAATACATTATTTAGCATTTCTATAAATTTTTATTAAAATTTTGTGTCTACAGCGGTTGTAAAACCGAAAACAAAATTTTTACATATTCATTTCAACGATTGCTGTAACCGATGCCTAAATGGAACTGAGGCTATACCTGTTAGTATTATGTAATTGCGATATTATGCTTCGACGGCTTTGATTACTTTGACAGTACGCTTTGCTGTGAGAATGGAGTATTTCTCTGGTATTATTTCCAACTTCCCGAGTGAATTGTTTTTTACTATCGTGCAGGTTACTCCATGCCGAATGTATGGGTAGTAATTTTTTTTAATACGATGTACAGTTATTTTGTACTGTTCGGAAGATGTATTTAGTTTTTGAAGTATTGGGATATCTAGAATACTATAATCTTTCTAGAGACCCCTATTTATTATTTATAATTCAAGTTAAAGCCAAATTTAACGTTTTTAACAGAACAGAGATTTAATTTACTGATATTTTTCACTATCAATGAATACTGCGATATATACGATATTACACTTACTGCAATACACATTACATTGTCTATACCTAAGTACCTACCAACATTTAATGATGAAAATAAAACTCATATTATGCTACCTATGATATGCACTCTCTTGCAATTTTTATAAATAGGATGGTGTAGTACTAGTGTAAGTGTGGTCGTGGTGTGGTAAATTATTTTCTCTAACTTTTGGTGAATAGATTGAATTATCTTGAGGTGAAATGTTGACAACTAACTCTATTATAATATATGATATTGGGATATTTTGATACTGAAATATTTCGTTTGTTACATCATCATCAGAAGATTAAAACATTACTGTAATATTTTATTTTTATAATGTTAAAAGTGTGTTGCAGACAACCAATAGCATATATTTTCTTCTATGTATGGGTATATATATAAAAATGTATCTTATAGCCTAATCAATGGGATGACATTACGGTGAAACCTAATATGGTTGCTAGAAAAGTTAAAATTCCTTCAGATATAAAATTTGCCTCTTCAACTAGACGAAAGGTAGTACAAACAATAAAAATTTGAATATTAATAATATTTAAAAAAAAAATTATTACTGAAACACAGTTTTCAAAACCAGAATATCTAACCAATGTATAGATGCTCTATATACTCCCAAAATACTGAAAAAATGAATGATGATGAACATTCGATAAAATAACATATCAAATATCATGATTTAAAAAATTATATCGCCCAATTATTTTCTAATACCCATTTTGAATTATATTTTTGCTATAAATTTATTTACTAAACCTATATTTAACTCTACGATACTGTATCAAGTCCAAATTATTTATGTAAGAACACACATTTGTTGTCAACCTACATTAAATTATTATAATTATATTTTCATTACAATTTTCTGGTTTTTTTTTTTTTACAGTGTATTATTTACCATCAATTATGATTATATATTATTATAAGTATCCAATAAAATAGATATTTGACAAAGACCACCAGCAAAAAATGACACACAGCATAGCTTACAGCATTAATATAGCACGTAAATGCTGTGCTAATGTCACAATTTTTGCCTCTAGTTTCTCAATTAATTTAAATACGCAAC
The DNA here is from genome assembly GCA_963942445.1 of Argyra leucocephala. Classification (NCBI taxonomy): domain Eukaryota; kingdom Metazoa; phylum Arthropoda; class Insecta; order Diptera; family Dolichopodidae; genus Argyra; species Argyra leucocephala. Next base: position 40,211,280 of record OZ012679.1, read on the forward strand.
AAAACAACAAAAAGTGAAAATAAAGTGGAAAAATTGAATAAAAAAAAAAAAAATAAAAAAAAATAATCGATATATATTTTTTTCATAGTCTTCCGATGATGATGATATTCAAGGGAAGCTGAATCTATACTTGCAGCATTTATCTGATGCAATCTATAATGATTTTTTTATTTTTTATTTTCTATTTTTTTATTTTTGATTCTTTTTATTTTATTTTTCTGATGATTTTTAAATTTAAATTTATTAAAGGTAAAACAGTGATATTCAAACTGTTATTGAGAATAAAAGTAAATTGTTTTGAATTGTTTAATTCCACCAACACGCTGGGTGGCGCAGTAGGTAGAGCGCCTGCCTTTCAACCGAAAGGTCCCAGGTTCGATTCCCGAAGAAGGCAAAATAATGCTTTCTGGATTTTCGACCTGGTCCAGTACCCTTTATCATTGGGATAAAATAAATGATAAATAGTTGAGAGTTTTGGTTATCAGTAAAAATTAAAATGGAACTATGCTATTATGAAGGCGAAGTACTCTACAATAGATATAGTTTTCCACATTTAAATAAATAGATATAACCATAAAAATTCTATAGAAAAGCTTTGTATGTGACTGTGTATTCCAAATCTCTGTGTAAAAGCAGTTAGGGTGTTCATCCCATAGACTTGGAATTATATTAAAAAAAAAAAAAAAAAATAAATATTGGCTTACTGAAAATAATAATGTCAAATCTAGTTTTAAGGTATGTATAAGTTGTACGGCTCTAATATGATAGTTGTGAATACGAAGTTTAGGGTAATAAATTTTTATTCTTACTACACAATATTGTTCGGTGAAATGAATACAATTGCAAAAATTATCGAATTAAGATATCTCTTCGAATTAGAACAGAATTATTTTATTTCTATAAAACGTTCTCTTAGAACTGAAAAAAATATTTTAAAAACTGAAAAATAAAGTGAAATTAATATTGTCAGCTGAAGACAGGAGAACTCTGATTTGAATAAGATTATTTTCTGTTAAATTTTTATGGTATGAGTTTGACAAATAGAAAACAGGGAAATTGCTTCAGCTTAATAGAAGGAAGATTAGTACTGTAATGGATAGTATAAATAAGCACACAATGCGTTTTAAATTTATAACAACTTAACAAAATGTTAACTTAAAATAAATATTAAAACTCTGGGTATGTTTCACAATTTTATTAAATATCTTAATCGATTTCGGTTATTACACCATCATCAGAAGACAAAATCAAGAGACTGTTTTTATATTTTTAATATTTATTTAATTTTAATAATGTTTCACCTAGAGCTTACAGCATATTCTATAAATTATATTAAAAATGTTAACTGTCGAATATGCAAGGACTTCAGGAGAACATTAGACATATTATTTGCGACTACCCATGTATATGGTGAAAACTATTGTCAGAGAGTCAGATGGCGAGCGTTTGACAATCGAATATTAATATTAAATTTTCCTTTTCAAGATATTCAAAGACAATTACTGGTCTGAAGAATAAGTACTGAAATCAGTTGGTTTTCTATTTTTAACTTTAAAGTATATATATATAGAGTATAAATTTGATACTGTACATTTTTTAAATTCAATTCGTTTTTATTTCCCTTCCTTAACCAGTAAAGCTGAACCTTAGCCCAACAATATTGTATGGAAAATGTTCAAAATTACCTTATATAGAAGCAACTTGTTATACAGTGCATGTTGAGATTTTAAATTTAGTGTCATGTAAGAGTTAGAGATATGAGTGGAAATGTAAGTCGCTTCTGTGTATGTTCAACTCCATCCCCTTTTTTCAGCCGAATCTTGAAATATATAATTTTATATTCTATTATGTCCAGAACAACTTAGAATCAATTAGCGTTGTAAAGTGTCCTGATTAATCAGCATTGCTATATTTTCACAAATATTTTTTAGTGTCCCCAAAAAGTTTCTTGGGCAAAGGCAAGATGTCCTAATTTAAATTTATTGTAAAAATCATCATAATTGTCCTGCATACACATCCGTGGGGCGTACCCCGGATATTGTCAAATTATAGGTTTAAATTTATGAAATACATAATGAAATAATTTCTGAATGGGTCAAAATTAAAATTTAATTAGAAATCTAAACGGACCCAGATAAATAGAAATGTGAATGGATTACGATAAATTATTTAAAAAAAAGTTTCATTACTGCTAGCTGGGAAAATAAGCTTTAATATCAATCCCCAATAATATATTTTGTAACCTTTGTGTGAATTCGAAAATTTACATTGTTTTTGGTTATAAAAATACAGTCTATAAATAATTTTATTCAACTTATTTGATAGTATTTAATAATTTAATTACCTATGCTTTACAAGATCGTAAACACTGTTATGTTATACGCCGTTATTTTAGGTGGAGCCGCATCAATATGCTGGAAATAAAGAGAACAACAATATGTGGTAATATCAACGATGAAAACTGAATATATACGGTTGACTGAAGCTACAAAAGAAATCATGTATCATAGAAAATTGTTGACAGATCACCAGCTTCCATTTATTAAAAATAAAACAACAATATTTTGTGACAATCAAAGTGTCATTAACTTATCAAAAAATTATAATCATCATAATAGGTGAAAACACATAGATATTAAGTACCATTATTGCAAACGAATTCAGGATGAAAAACACATTGAAATTCAGTATAGACCGACAAGTGAGATGTTTTAACGAATGGGCTCCATAAAATTAATACATAAAAACTGTATCAATATGATGAGTTTATAAATTGCCTTGATTTTAGGAGTGTTGAAAAAATATATGGTCTATTTTGCTACTTGGGAATAATCAAAATGAATTTTATGTCATATAGTTAATGATATTAGCAACGTCTCTATATTTAAAAAGCCCCAAAACTAATTTTTTGCTTTGTTAAGACAATGATTTTATTTGTGTGGAAAAACGAAGTTTTACGAAGATTTTCCATTCAATTAAAATTTTTTCTTCATGAAAACACAAAATTCTATACATGTGTTCCACCGAGACAACGTCGGATAACTTTACTTTGTATTATATATACATATTAATATTTACAAAAAAAATTTTTTATAAATATTATAGCCCTTATTTTACTTTTCATAACTCTGGCAAGCCTATAGAAGCAATCATATATTAAACATTATTATTCATTACATTTCAAACACACTCAAAATACAAAACAGATTCATAAACACTGGAAAATATTAAATTATATACAAGAAAATGTTTTACATATTTTTATTTTTTTTTTATTTTATTTATTTGATCAATATTGAAAATTAAAATGCAAAGGATAAAAATAAAAAACAAAAAATAAATAAAAAAGTCTATGCAATTAACAGAAGCGTTTAATTTTCATTAGACTTATTCCCAATATTTTTTTTTTGTTTTTTATTAATATAACTAACGCGTCAACATCATATAAATAAAAAACAAAAAATAAAAAAAAAAAACAACAAAAATCAGATTTTCTTTTAAAGAGTTTTTTTTTTTATTTTTATTGTTTTTTTTTTGTGCATTAGATGTGCTTGCAATTAAACGCATGTTGTATACTAGTGATGTTAAATTTTTAGATATGGCATACTTTAAAAATATAACACCGAGAATGCAAATGCAAAATTGTACCTATATATATAGGTAGATATAGTTCTTCTATATTGTGTCGCGCTATTCACTCGTGTTAATATTCCATTTCATATCGATATATTCATGGACGTATGTTATGTGTTGGGTATATAATTGTAGATATTTTGTAATATTATATAGAATATAGATATATAGTATAAAATAGAATAGACATTAATATTATTGTATCCATGTTTCTATCACTCACTTATATTCATTTATTATTATTATTATTATTATTATTATTATTATTATTATAACGTCTGCTTTAAATATTCAATCTATAATACACTATGTACATATACATACATACATATATATTAACAGTGTATGGTTGTTTGTGCTGCTGCTGCTGGTGCTGCTGTTTGTGTTGTTACTATTAATACCGGCTACCGGGATTTAAAATAACTTTTGTATGTACTAAAGTATATACATATATTTATGTATACAAAGATGTTTATTACATTTTGTTTGTTGTTGCACATTTTCAAAATTTTTCAAATATTTTATAAGCATTTTATAAACTATATGGCGTGAATTGTTTTCATTTCATGTGGAGTTAGGCATATTTTTTTACTTTTATTTTTTTTTTTTCAAAAACAAACAAAAAAGCACCATCAACATAGAATGGAAATAATAAGGTGCGAGTATATATTTGTTTAAATGTTGTTAATATATGCACCTTATAATAATTATATTGTGTGAGTGTGTATGTGTATAATAATGGCTGTAGAACTAAACTAAAAATAATATTTATAATGATTTTACGGATATAAGTATAAAAATCGTGTTGTCTAATGGGTGTTCATTAAAAATGCAATAGCAATATAGCGGCATTTTTTTTTCAACTTAAATACTTAAGAGTCACAACACACCCCCTCAAAAACCCTTCAAAAACACTTTTTTCTATTTTTTTTTTTTTTTTCATTTATTTTTATGTACATTTCCATATGTGTAAATAATGTTGTATATATGTATATATATATATATATATATATATATATTATGTATATATTATATATATATATATATATATGTTATGTAGATATATTATATATTTTGTAACTCATATGTGTGTATAGAAATTTAAAATTAAAGAAAGAATTATAAAGAAAAAAAAGAAAAATAAAAACAAGAAAACAATTTTGTGCAGTTTGCAAATCGTTAAAATCGAATGTTGAAAATGTGCAGTAACGTATATAAACAATTATATGTATAGGTATATACATAAAAGTGCAGCACAGGAAAATCGTAAATTTTCACCGGAAAATTGCTTCAAAAAATAAAATGAAAATAAAAACAAAAAAAAAAAACAATAACAAAACTGTTTTAATTCTATTGTTGTTATTTTTGAATGAAACTGAAATGAAAACTTGAATTGAAAAACTGTTTTTTGTTTGTTTTATTGTTTTTTTTTGCAATGCAATAAAATAAAAATAACAAAGAAGTTTGGTTATGGGGCTCTTTTTAGAGACCCAATTTAATATATACAATTGCAATATTGCAAAATGATATTGCAAAGTGGTCAATTTAAAATTTTTTGTTTTTGTTTTTATTGTTTTGAAGAAGAATAATAAATATTTAATTAATTTTGTACATATATATGTGTATATATCGAAAGTAAATATTTTTGGGTGATGTTAATTAAAAAAAAAATTGTTTTTTTTTTTTTTGTTTTTTAAATTTGAATATAGGAGGTTGTTTTTTTTGTGGTTTATTTTTTGTTTTGTTTTATTGTGAAATTTATTCTTTAAAAATGTGTTGTTAACAGTTTTGTTTTAAGAAATCGTCCTTGGATTCAATTTTAGTATTTTAATTTGCTCTATATTAAAGCTTTGCATAAATTTTAATGATTGCAATGTTGTTAATTTAAAATTATGCTGAACAATAATATAAATTATGTGTGGTAATATTCGTGTATATGAAGAGAAGTTGAGAATATATACAGTCATAATATACACAGCTATCATCAGATAAATAGATTTACACAATTACATTTTTCTTTATATTTCCGCCATAATGTTTTAAAGCTTTTTGAGTGTATTTTGGGTTAAATTCTTCCCTTCTTGGACGATGAACAAAATAACTCCCATTCAATCCCCATCAGTTGAGTTTCGATTCGTCAGTTGAAAGAACATATTTCCAAAATTATATGGATATGTGCTCCAGCAAAGTTTAATCGACTATAAATGTTTTTAGTAGACAGCTTGCTCGATTTATGCGTTCAAAGAGTTGATTTTCGTTTAGTCTTCTTCTAACTGTTCTAGTCGATATTTCGATACTTAATTCTTGGTTCATGTTTGCCCTTATTTCCTGGATGACTTAAGTGAATCTAATTTATATTTTCTCTTAAGTAACATCCTTTACACGTAAATAGGATTCTCTGCAACTAATTTAAGAGCGTTAAATACCATTTTTCTCGAAACAATATTCTAACTCTGCAATTTCATTCTGATTAAAGTATCTTTCAAACCATTCAAAAATGCATTTTCTTTTTTCGACCGTGAAATGTGTATTTCTAGCCATTACTTTTTTTAAATTTCTTTAAAAGCCAAAAATAGAGTTTAAGCTTTATAAATTTAAACTTTTTAATCTTAATTTGATTTTAAGAACTAAAATTATTCACGTTTTAATTCAAACTAATTTTAAACAATTCATTTGTTCTATTTATAGTTGGCCAAGCAATTTTATCATTAATTGAAATAACCGTTAATATTTATATAACTACCAATATTTTATCACATTTTGTTGTTTTGACACATTTTTTATTTGGACACATTTTGTTGTTTTTGTAAATAATATATCAAGAAAACAAAAATGCTTTAGTTTATAATTTTGGATGCATTTCTGCAGAAATGACCCAAAAATAAAAAAAAATTAATTGTGTGCTATTTATCTGGCCATAGCTGTATACCTAAGATATTATGTGTTCAGCCATACGTCCATGAATATATTGCAATGAAATAGATATTACATTTTGCAATAACACAAATAGCTATATATACAAATTATTATATAAATTACAGTTTTGTTATTAAATTTTTCCTACAGGAGATATCTATATTGTTAGGCAAAACCTGAACTAATGCCCGGATCTACAGGACATAATTATATATATATATATATATTTTTTTTTTTATTACCCAATGAAACGTTAGAATCTGTCTCTGTTGGAGACATTCATTATTTGGTATGCAGTTAAATTGCACTGACTATAATGGATGCAATAACCCAGTGGTCAACAATCCATGATGCCAACATTATACTCCATTGTATTTCTTGGCCACCATTTGATTGTTCCTATTGTCTACTGCGTAGCTGCATGATGCTAGGAAGCTTAAGGCGACTTATAAAGGGTCAGGAATGATTTCAATGCCTCTGATAAAGTATATTGAAGGGTAATGTTTTGAAGGTGTTGAGGGTTAAAAAATTAAACATTTATTAATATTTTCACTTTTTTCCTAGATTTTTATAGAAAATATGGGATATTATTGGATACATTTTGTATGGGATATATAAAATGTAGGCTCTTTACAAATAATATCAAAGGTCAGAAAAAGCGTGAAGAAAAAATGACAAATTGCCTGGGCTTGGTAGATACCCTTTTCCAAAACTTTTAGTCAAAGAGCCTCAATTTGATTTCAATCAGATGAAAAATGCTGGAGAATTTGAAGAAAAAATCTTTACAATAATGTAAAAAATAGGCAATGGAAGGTTAACTAAAATTTTTTTATCAATTATAAGCCTCAGTATAGCTTTCGGATTCCCACTAAAACAATTTTATTTTGGCATATTAATTACTTCCTATCCGGATATCAACTAAAATCAATATTTAAAATAATGTATCTAATAATAAAATATTTACATAATGAATATCTCTCTCATATAATGTTACTAAAAATTATTATCAACAAATATTTAAAAATGTTTATATTTATTTAAAAATAATAAAATTTTAAAATAAATATTTAAAAAAAAATTAAAACAAAAAAAAAACAACAACAAAATCAACAGCACAAGTGAATTAACTCTCATACAGTTTACTAAATAACAGGTGAGGCGATAAGATACTAAATCATATACATTTCAGTTAAAATACATTTTTCATTTGTGAATTTCTATCTCTTTCTTAAATTTTAATTATTTTTTTCATTTTTTATTTATAATGCTTTTTTTTTCCAAAAAGTTTTACAAAACGAGCACACACTTAAATAATAACGCAATTTTCAGGTAAATTACCTGCTGACTTTAATATGACATATTTTTATTTTTTTTATATATAATTTTTTGATTTTTTTTTTCTTTTTGTTCTTAGAATTTCTTAATTTAAAAACCAAATAAGAATTTTTCGTTTTGAATTTTTTATATATTTTTTTTTTTTTTTTAAATCTAAGAAAAAATAAAATAAAATATGAGAGTTGTGAAAATATTTCAAAACGAGCTGGTGTGCCCTAGAGACAGAAAAATTATGATTTATTAAAAGTAAAGAAAAGGCAACATTTTTCCCCAATTATTTTCTGTTCTTTTGTTATATTTTGTTGTTGTTGTTGTTTTTGTTTGTTTGAAAAGTTTAAGGTTGTTATATATATTACTTAAAAGTAGGTCATATTATGTATGACTATAATATTTGGATAAAATTAATGTATGTGTATATGTGTATGTATGTATTTTAATTAATATTGGTTATTTCGAATAGCATAGAATTCCTCAAATAAAAAAAAATATATCACTAATGAGTTCTTTTTTGAAACCACATTAGATGAAATTTAACAAAAAAAAAAATATGTTCATAAATTTTTATTCAGAACAGTACAAAATTTTTAATATGCGTTAGTCAAAACAAAAACAAAATATTTCTTTAATTAATGTTTCGGATTAGATTAGAAAGTAAGTTAAGAGGGCTCATTCAAACATCTCATTCAAAGATTTAGCCATTAACTTACGAACATTTATTCCATTGTAAGTTGATGGCTAAATATATTAATATCCAATTAGGTGATAATAGTCAAATTCAAAGATCTAATTACAGCCATTTCTAGTGTAACATTTTCAAAAAATTATAAATAACTACATTCTGATTTCTCAATAAATTAAATGATAAATTAAATACAAACTTAAATGAATCAAAAATTGTATCGTGCGAACTTAAATGAATCAAAAATTAAATCGTATGAACTTAAATGGATCAAAAATTAACTCATACGAATATAAATGAATCAAAATTGAATCGCACAAACTTAAATGAATCACATATTAAGTCGTAAATGAATCAAAATTAAGTCGTACGAACTTAAATGAATTAAACTTAAATCACACAAACTTGACCGAATCAAATATTGAATTGTACGAACTTAAATGAATCAAAATTAAATCGTATGAAGTTAAATGAATCAAAAATTAAATCGAACGAACTTAAATGAATCAAAATTAAATCGTAGAAACTTAAATGTATCGAAAATTAAATCGTACAAACTTAAATGAATCAAAAATTGTATCGTACAAACTTAAATGAATCAAAATTAAATCGTACAAACTTAAATGAATCGAAAATTAAACCGAATAAACTTAAATGAATCAAAAATTAAATCAAACAAACTTAAATGAATCAAAGATTAAATCGCACGAACTTAAATGAATCAAAATTAAATTAAACGAGCTTAAATGAATCAAAAATTAAATCTTACAAATTTAAATGAATCGAAAATTAAATTTTATTAACTGAAATCAATCATAATTGAATCGGACAAAATTAAAGGAATCAAAAATTAAATCGTACAAACTTAAATTAATCAAAAATTAAATCGTATAAACTTAAATGAATAAAAAATTAAATTATACAAACTTAAATGAATCAAATATTATATCGTACGAACTTAAATGAATCAAAATTAAATCGAACGAACTTAAATGAATCAAAATTAAATCGTAGAAACTGAAATGTATCGAAAATTAAATCGTACAAACTTAAAAGAATCCAAAATTGTATCGTACAAACTTAAATGAATCAAAATTAAATCGTACAAACTTAAATGAATCAAAAATTAAACCGAATAAACTTAAATGAATCAAAAATTAAATCGTATAAACTTAAAAGAATCAAAAACTAAATCGAACAAACTTAAATCGGACGAAATTAAATGAATAAAAAAATGTGTCGTACAAACTTAAATGAATCAAAATTAAATCGTATAAACTTAAATGAATTGGTTTTTTTTTTGTTTTATAAATAAATTAGTTTTTTGTCTCAATTAATATTAATAGTAAATTTTTGTTTTAACATGATGTAAAATCCTGAATGTTGTAGCTTTTACATGAAATACTGAAAATCTTAAAAAAATTATAAACTTGGTTTATATAATATTAACTTAGATAACTTTTGTTTGTACATTTAATCAGCCAATAACAGCCATTTGTCACAGACAGATTTTGTTTTTAATCCAATTTCATGGCTTGTCTTTCGATCAAGACAGCTTATATATTTTGTTTAGTTTTTAAAATAATTTGTCTATCTTCATTCAGTTCTTCAATACAGCTATCTAATTTAACATGGCCAATTTTATGTATATTTTTCATCCCTATATGCATTATTGATGGTGTTGCAGGACAATGTTATATTCACTGTACTATAATCAACCAGTCATGTTTTAGATTTGTTTATTTTATTTGTTAAAATATTAAAAATCAATAAAAAAAAAGAATACAAATTTAACAAGATAATAATTATGAGTCACGATGTAGTTTAAATCAAACAAATTTTTAATTGCACAACCGAGTACAAATTCATATAAATGTCAATTTTAATGTTAATTATCAATATCTATATTCATTAATGTATATGCAATTTTTATTCTTTTTTGCACTATAATTAACATAATATGTACAGAATGTTTCTAAAATAGACATATAGCTTTTGTCAATATGATTTGTAATCTGTATAATTCAAGAAGTGAATTTAGTTAAGTACTTATGAAGTAAATATCAATATTCGCAACAGAATCAAAAATATATGAATGAAAATGGAAATTCGATTTTTTTGTAATACCAAATTAAATCGAAGAAATTTGTAGTAGAATAGTAGAGTATTGGAATATCAGTAGATTATATTCCGTATATCTGTAGATATTATAGAATATATATTATGTTTTTTACTTGTTGCTACTTTGGTGCTTTGCTTATTCCTGTCTTATTGTATGGGATTTAATTAAATTACATAGGAATGGCAATATTTTTTACTGCTGTCAGATTTTGCTGATTTTACTGATGTCAAAATGTGTTTTTTTATTCATTACGTTAACAAATTTTCATTTACAGCCTATAATTCCTATAATATGTTATCAACATTTAATGAGAGGAAAAATTAAAAAATTTATGGAAATAATATACATATATATATTTTTTGACTTAATAATTAATAAATAATTTTTTTTGACAACTTGTGATGTACTGTACATCACCATTTCGGTTCCAACTTTATAGTACAATCCTTATTTCAAATACAACTTCTTCACTTCACATTGTTGCTTTGCGGAAGTGAGCTGGAAAGTAAAGTTAGTTAATATTTATTAGGCATTAGTTAAGGAGGTCTAGATGGCTATAGGTCTTTATAAATTTGTATTGTTTATTTAATTTGAATTACTGCATCTCTATATTATATCATGATAGGTAGAAGTGATCATTCCAATTGTTTTTGAATACTAAATTAGCAATTAATTGTTGATATTCATTAACGTAGCAGCCACTGTTATTTTATTAAACTCAATTAACCTAAATTGACTGAAGAGCTTTGGAAAAAATTATACATTTCGTAATATAGTTATGACCACTTATTTTCGATACAATCTGTATCAATATAATAAATATGATTTCTATTATAAAAATTGATTTCAAACAACTTAATGAATTGTTTTTGTTTTTTTTTTTGTATATCAAATTAAAAAATAACAATCTAGTAATTATTTATGTAACTATAATTTAAGAACATAACCGTGTTCATGTCCAGAAAAAACTAAAGTAGAAATTAAATATACATTATTTACATATACATTCATATTTTAATATATAAGATATTAAAAATGATAAAAAAAAACAACAGCAATACTAAAATCCAGTTTGTTTTTTTTTTTGTTTTTTGTCTCTGTTTCTAGTATTCAGATTTTTATTTTCAAAGCTCATGGCTATGTACATATGTGAAAAGCAATTAAAATTAAAATAAAAATTATAATTACATTTTCCCTTTTACCTACATGTACATATATATATATATAATATATATATTTATATTTGTAGTATACAAATATGCAATTATTATTTTTTGTTTACTGTATAGAATATAGTAACAAGAATAAAAAATTATATACAAAACAAAAAAAAAAAAAAATGGCCATTGTTGTTAAACAAAATGAAATTCATGTTCACAAGGATTGCATTAAAAAAAAAATAAAAAGTAATAATTAAAAAACAAACAAAAAAAAAATAGAGTTATGAGGAAAATAATATTTGTTGGTCAGGTTGTCATTGTAAGATTGTGATTTGTGAAAATGTATAATTAAATAAAAAATATGGAAGAATTTGAATTACAATAGTTAAAATATAAAAATTAACTACAGTTAAAAAAATATTTATTTAGCCGTCTCTTGAAAATGGTTAATGGTTAATTCTTCTCTAACAATATAGAATTTATTACTGGATCTAGAATTTGTGATTTAATTGACTTCTTCAATACCCTAAAGTGGCTCTACTATAATTTGGCAGATTAAAAATAACTCCAAATTGGTTTTCCACAGAAGCAATTTTAATAGTCATTTCGGCCTGGCCTAAGTAAATCTAAATGCTATTAATTAGAAATAGTATGAAGTATAGAAATAGTATAGAGATTAATTAGAAATAGTATGAAGTATAGAAATAGTATAGAGATTATTTAGAAATAGTATATGAAGTTAAAAATATATTTAAGATAATATATTCAAGATATATTTTATGTATATGTATTGAATATGATTTTATATCTCTTATATACAAATCATATTATGTACTAATAATTAAATAAAATAAAAAAAAGTAAATAATATGCACTGTTGACATCATTTTTTAATTATATGACAGTTAATTGTTATGCTATGAGACTACAATATTTTTACTTAAATATTTTAAACTTGATTTTCTAAAAAAAAAAAAACTTAATTATAGCTTAATTCTACAAATAAGTAAGTTTTGAGTTTTCATATCGTGTATGAAACAAATTAAGAGAGTTAAATTATTTATGATCATTCACTGGAATGAAATTAACAAACAGAGTCTAAACATAATTATTGCAAATTTCCTCAAATGAATTTTGTTTGATTAAATTTTGATTAAAATTATTATGATAAGAGACTTTATGTTTAGAGAAAATAGGATAGTATGGACTGGTCTGAGTTTGTCATGGAATAAGAATTTTCAATTAGAAATGTTTTGTAATTTTTAAGGGAGTTTTCAAAAACCTCCATTACTATCGAAAATTTCTACAGAATAAATTCGTCTCAAAAATGTATATCATCAGCACTTTAATAAAGTTAATATTGTAAATAAGATTTGAAAATTATTCAATAAAGAGAAAGGTATGTCATGGTAGGTAGGTAGTCGTGTCTGCCGACAGTACGCCGACACACTTAGACCGGTAAGGTCCATTATGATACGAAATATGTCATACACAAAAATAAACTTGTCATAATTTACATTTCAATTCGATAATATTGTTAAGTTGTGAAAAAATTTAGGAAAAATATTTCTATTATAGAACACTACTGTTCAAAATTAAAATTGTTTTGATAGTTTACAAAAAAAATTTAATTTCGATAAAAAATGTAGAAAATAAAAAAAAAATATATTAATTAACAAAATACTAATTTATTTATAAAAAACAAAAAAACATCAATTCATTTAAGTTTGTACGATTTAATTTTGATTCATTTAAGTTCTCACGATTTAATTTTGACTCATTTAAGTTTATGCGATTCAATTTTTTAATCATTTAAGTTCGTCAGATTTAGTTTTTGATTCATTTAATTTCGTACGATATAATATTTGATTCATTTAAGTTCGTACGATTTAATTTTGACTCATTTGAGTTCGTATACGATTTAATTTTGATTTATTTAATTTTGTACAATTTTATTTTGATTCTTTTAATTTCGTTCGATTTAATTTTTGATTCATTTGATTTCGTCCGATTTAATTTTGATTCATTTAAGTTCGTACGATTTAATTTTGATCTATTTAAGTTTCTATAATTTAATTTTTGATTAATTTAAGTTTGTACAATTTAGTTTTGATTCATTTGAGTTCGTACGATATAATTATATACTGAAAACACCATAAAAAAGCATGTAGTATAAATAAAGTGTGAATAATTTACGCTGAGCTGCTTTAATACGTGAAATATCAATATTACTATATTGAGACCAAACTTGAGAAGCATATTCAAGTGTCGATCAAACATATGTGTATTTATAAATGTATTTTGATCAACATTTAGATTACACTTTAAAATAAATGTAAATAAAATAATTCAAAATGGTCAAATATTACTGATACAAACATTATATAATTTAATTTAATTTAATTTCATTATTTTCAATGCACATAAATAAATTTTAGGACCTTTTCCTGCTAAATGTGGGTATATTCAAACATATATCTTAATTCTAAAATAATTCGATTAATTCGATATATCTGTACATTTTAACACTTTTTAATTTATTTACACAATATAATTGTATATATATTAATTACAATTATGTATATATATATATATATATATTTACGGTTCTTTCGTCATTTAATCAACTAGGCTAGTTTAAGATTTTTATTTTACTATTATATAATACTTTTTGTTTTTATAAATTTTTAAGTTGAGTCTTAAAAATAAGTTAGCTTTTGATTTTGATGAAATAAAGTCTTTTATTATTATTGTTATATTGTTATTATTATTTATTTATATGTATATATGCATATAAATATATATATATATATATATATATGTATCTATATATGTATCATATATATATACAATTTTATGTTATTTACACAACATAAGTATATACACATATTTATATTACAATTATGTATATATATATATATTTATATATATTTATATATATATGAATATATATATATTTATATTATATATATATGTATATATACAATTATGTTACTTACGCAACATAATTATATACTCTATATTTATATTCTCAGAAAGAACTCATCACATATCGTTTTATTACGACAGTTATCTCTTCCTGGAAAATTCCAATTTAATTTCTATAAATACCTATACTAATGTACACAAAATCACTTTCAATAAAATTTTAAACTTCTTTTTATTTCTTCAATTATTATTTTTCTATTTCAATTTAAAAAAATATTAAAAATAATTTAAACATTAAATTTAAACATTTCACATTACATATTTTAACGTACGTACTTTTTAAAATAAAAATGAATCTTTAATATATATGTGTGTTTGTGTGTGTGTGTGCGTGCATTAACAAAATCTTTTAATAAATCAAAATTCCATAGAAATTCTTTCCAAGATATTAATGAAAATTGGCAAATATATCTATATAAGGTAATTTTCAATTCAATTAAATTTAAATGGAAAAATTTTCATTGTTCTCAGGAAAAAGAACAAAAACAAGAGAAAAACAATAATAAATAAAAATAATAAAAATAAAAAAAAATATTTCAAATTCAGGAATTTTTTTTTTAATTTCACTAAAATCTTCTCATCATAATACTCTCTTAGGTAACAAAAGAAAATTGGGTACTTAATATTGTGAAATTAAATATATATATATATATATATATATATATATATATATATATATATATATAATATACTAATACTTATATATGATAGCGAATAAAATGTATAAAATACAGCACATTAAATCGATTGCAGTTATTTTCTAATACGTGATATTATTTTTATTTAATATCATTACCTCCAACCACCTTACAATTTCCTAACTTTGTATAACAATTTGGTGATGAAAAGGAAAAACGCGAAAACCAAACTATATACGATATTTTCATCGTCTTTTAATAACTCAATTCCCATTTTATTTTAATTTTTTTTTTTTTAATTTAATTTTTTGTTTTTATTGTTTTTTTTTTTTTTTTTGAAAATACTTTCGACAATATTCGACTTGAATAATAAAAACTTACTATTTCCCGCCAATCTAAATAAATAAAAAATCAAAATAAAAAAAATATTGTATATTATTTAAAAAGGATTTTTATTATTTTCTCTCTCTCTGTATATCCTGAAAACAACTGTTTTATGGGTTTTCATATCTTTAAATCTTGAATAACATTTCAACACAAATTTTACACCATCAAACTATAGTTAAAAACCTTTCGAATGAAATCTTAAAGATTTTCTATTATATTCTATTGTTATATGTGTTTATAATGTTACGGAGAATTCGATAAAATGGTATTGATTATTAATCAATTCGATTATCGATTATTATGCTTGATACTTGATATATTTTCATTTTTACATACCCAAGAAGAATGGTAGAAAGAAATAGTACATTATCTAAAAACCTACAGGTCTACATGTCGTTGGAGAGATAAAATAACGGTAGACATGTTGGTATTTTGAACGAAACAAAAGAAGATGTTGACGAGTCAGTTCCAAGACCCATCAGATCATGACCACCTAAGTAAGTAAGCAATTTATCAAATTCCCCGTAACATGCCATACCATACATAACATAATTTTTTTTTAATATTTTTTCTTTCAAATTTCTGCACATATCAATCTGTTAAATTGGTCCGCTGTTATAGGAACAACCACTATATACAGTTATATTACTATATCGTACATCACGTTATATCCTTGAGAATTGCGCAAATAAAGCGTATCATACCGTAGTACTGTAATTGCACATTTCATACCATGTATATATGTGTATAAAATTGACTTTATAATAATAAGAAAATATAGAAAGTGGGCAAAAGCCCACTAAGGAGTACAGTACAGTACAGGAGGAAATATAAGAATTTTCATTCATAGAACCAAAATGCCGGTGGTTAGTTCATAAAATAATATATATATAAATATATAAAAAAACATATCCTTGAATATATTGTCATAAATAAGAGTGGGTGCGTGTGTGTGTTGTTGTTTTTTTATACTTTAAAAAAAATAATCTCGCACATGACTTGAACGTGAAACGTGTTGCGGATTTTCTTCATTTTTATTATTTCATCAACTCAATGCTTATTTTTGTTGTTTTTGTTTTTGCTTTTTCTAAAAGGTTTATTCATTCCTGTATATGTACATATTTTCTGCCGTCTCTCTTTTTTATCTTCTTTCTACCCCATCCCATTTACATTTAAAATCTTAAAAGCAAACAATATTTTGATTAAAGTTGAAGTATAGAGAAATAAATAGAGTATAGAAGGGTAGTAGGGTGGTATTTTGAATATCCTTTAAATGTTTTTTTTGTATATGAAAGAATGAAATCTAATATGAGTGGTGTTGATAAATGTTGTTGAAGCTGTGTAGTCTAACCAGAATATAATAATAAACAAGTTTCAGTTTTATTGTTGTTGTTTTTGTTGGAAAATTATACGTGTTTCACTTGAATTTTCATTATTTTATTTTCTAGACGACTATACAGATTCAGAATTGATTCAGCAAAATGATGATCTAATTATAAAAATGTAGGAGCTTTATTTCGAACACTTAACGCAAATATTTCTAAGGGAAAATAAGAAAAACTCTCACTTTATAATATAGGTATATTAAATAGGATATTTATATATATACATATATACATATGTATATTATAGATATATATAGATATAAATATATATAATATAATTATTTATATAAATGTATATATATACATATATTAATATTTATTTATATATATATATATATACATATATATACAACTCTATATCATAATTCAACGCTGTAATATGTAGTATTAATATTGTATAGCCTGATGTATTTTTTATTTAAATAGTGGTAATATATGTACCTACATATACATATTTTCCTATTTATATATATATATATATATATATATAATGTATATGTATATATATAACATTTTAAAGCTATAGTATTAACGCTTTACTAATAGTGTATCCTGATGTTATTCTCTATAAATCTATAGGTACATATAGTGATAGTGAATTTTAACAGTTATACCATAACATATAGTATAATAGTAGTGTCCTGATGGTATTTAAAAAAAACTAAAGATTTGGTTGTTTTTTATTTTATTATTTCTATAATGATGATTTCGTTGCGGATGAAAATGAAAATTTTCTTTTATTGTTATTTATTTAATGTTTATATGTTTGTGTGTATTAAATTTCGAAAAAAAAATTCAAAACTTTAAATCACAATTGGGAGGTGATTTTTTTTTTATTTCATTTTATTTCATTTTTTTCTTCTTGTTTTCCTGTTTTTCTATTTTCATTTATGTATACAAAAAAAAAAAAAAAACAAAAAACTTGATAAGTGGTTCTGTTGGGAAAAATTTAATATTAGAAAAGTTGAAGAGTTTTGTTTTTGTTGTTCTTTAGTTTTTGTGTATATGTGTTTTTACATACCAAAGGGACTTTAAAAAGACATGATTGTGGGTCTGTAGTACATGAATAAAATGTTTAAATAAATGAAAGAAAATTGGAAAACTTTTAAATTAATTTGTGTATTGGACAATTAGATTTCAAAAATAATTCAAATTGTTTTATATTTTTTAAATAAAGAAAATTTGCTTGATTATATATTACGCGGGTTTGTATATATGTATATCTATTCGTATATAGGTTGGTATATAATGTTAGATTAAAATATTATTTATGAACAATTAAATTTTGAAGAAGAGTTGAAGTAGAGAATAGATTTAAAACATGTCAATTGATTTAAATTTAGATTTTTATGACTAAATTAAAATATGTACTAGTAGACCATTGTGGAATTGTACAGTTTTTCTGAACAATTAAATGTTGAAAAAGAGTTGAAGTAGAAAACAGATTTAAGACATGTCAATAGATTTCAATTAAGATTTTTCTAACTAAATTATAATATGTACTAGTAGATCCATGTGCAATAGCACAGTGATGTTTTTATTTATAATTCTATATATTAACAACATCATTATTAATTCATATGATTTAATATGAATCTTACGGTTCAGATATTCAATTTATCATTCAATTGACATTTATTTCGCCATCACATTTTCTCATTTGTGAAAAAATAGATGAAGATAAAGCAAAAACTTTAAATAGTTGTAATGAAAAATCGAATGACAAAAATGTAACTTGAAAATTTATTTTAATATTGCAAATGTTTTGACATTTTAATTTTTCATTCCATTTTTTTTTAACTTTCGTCATTTCATATATTGATTTTGAAATTTTGCTATATTGTACTTATAACATACCTAATTAATAAAAATCCCGAAATTTATCCCGTACACTCTTAATACTGTAAATTTTTATTACCGTTCGGAAAATCGTCCACCGTTGCCATAAAAGCTTGTTTGTAAGAAAAACACTTTTTTAATATGAATAGCAATAAAATTTATCTTTATATGTAAATCCGTTAAAAATAGGTTTTTACTAATTTCGTTAATAGATGTCTAATAAGAATATTAAATACCTACTAAAATTCGATGACTGAGACGGTGTTAACAGTGTTGTAGTCCACTTCAAAATATAAAGGTATTAAAAAATTATTTTTAGGAATTGTTTCATTCATCATACTAGAACTCATCAGGAGGTATTTATAGTGTTAGCCTATACCTATACAACTCCTATTTTCATTTTGATTGATTTTATAACTTATTAAATATACTACATCTGTGAGTTATAAAATTCTTAAAAATAATTTTGTTTGTTAACACAAATAATAATAATATTTATAGATACAATGGTGAAATAAAATATCTATGTATCAATATTAATTAATAAATTGAACTTGTTCTTTTTATTAAAAGTAAAATGGCATGGAAATTTTAATATTTCACATTTAAAAAAAAATTAGAATTACATAAATTTATTTTATTAAAAAATTGTTACCACTATTGTGTTCATGTATATTCGTGTGTTAATTTTTATTTATAATAATTTTATATTTATCAAAAACGTCATTTGAACGTCTCAAAAATTAGTAGAATATAAGGAGATAGTAAAATTTTTGCTACATGTATAGACTTTATTGAGAAAGCACAATGCAGAGATAAGTAAAAAGTATCAGGTGGTACCTACAGCAATCCTATATCCAATGCTGCCTAAACACTACACCAGATGTGGACACATAGCGATCATCTTCACCCACAATGCGAACTGAAAACAAAATTCCATTTCGAGTATACATAGTTTGTTTTACACATATTGAAATTATTATTTTACTCTAATAGGATTCAAACCAAAATAGGATGTGTGATTTTTTTTTAACTCATTCTCTCGAATTAAATCTCATATTTGTATTTATAAATCCATTGATCTACAAATTATGATACCATATGTTGTAATTGTATGACGTTGTGCTGTATTTTATGATGCTCAATAAACTGTTTATTTCATCTCAATCATGATTTAATATCTTTAAATGACGGGGAATGATCTTCCATTAATAAAATATCACATTTTTATATTATTATTATAATTTATTATTTTAACATATATATTTCATACTTCATATTGTTAAAACGGGTTGGTGAGTAAATCCACATAAAACAAAATCCACAAAGAACGAAATAAGGAGGAGAAGGTTACCAACCTGAAAAAAAATTGGCCTTTTCCAGGATATTAATGAATAATAACGAAATCAATTTATTTAAATTTTTATATTTATATCCGGAAAAGGGCAATATATTTCTTTTAATACAGTTTGATAATCCTGTCTTAGTTAACTAATATTTTTTTTTGTGGATTTCGGTTTGTGGATTTAGTCACCAACCCTGTTAAAGCATTATTAATTAACAATACCCTTAAATCACTATTCATTTACATTCATTTTATTACAAATTATTTTCCATTTATATTAATTATTATTTTTTATCTTAAGCTTATATTTTATTTATTTTTTTATTAGATCTTGATTGTTAGACGTCCCAAAGATAAAAGAGAGCACATCTTGTGCTATATAATATCACAAATATGATTGAATACTAAGTAAAGAGTGAGCGAGTATACCTTTTTCAATAGTTACAGCTATTTTGTTGACTTTGAACCGTAATTAAAATTACCTCGATTACAATACATGGCAAGCATATATTTACCAAATCATATTTTCAAATATTGAGGTAAATTGTGTATTCAAACCCGCGCGGTTTATAAACAAAGTGAGAGTAGTACAGTATACAAGCTAAAATAATGAATTCTAGAGCATTAGAGAGCCAAATGGAAGTATTTACAACTCTAACAATATAAATTAAATCTATTAATATACTCTAATAATAAAATAATTCTTAATTATTTCAGTTAAATTATTTAAATAATTGTTACGAAAAATTAAGCATTATTCTGTATTCAGCTACCTATTATAGTCTTGATTCCATACCCATATTTTGTATTATTTTTTGTTCTAAATTTTTACTTTCTATTTTGCTATTCGATTAAATTTTCTTCACAAATTATTATTTTTAAAGTTTTTTTTAAATACAATTACAGTTTTTTTACACTCTCTTTTTTTTAAATTTGTTAAAAATTGAATTAAAATTATGTTAAGAAAACTTTCTTTTGATACCTTTTTACCTTTTTGTATTTTTTTTCACAAGTTAAATTTTGATAAATTGTTAAGTTCAAAGCATAAAGGAAATTTAATGTATATATATATATATAGGTATTCATTCAAAATGTTTAAAAGGCGTTAAAATTAATTTGACAAGATGTTAACTTTTAAAAAGTTATTTATAAATGGAAACACTTTTAAAATTCTATAGAAAATATTTAGTAAAATAATTTGTTGGAAAAATTGAATTTTTTGTTTTTGTTATTTTTAAATTTTGTGTAAATATTTGGATCAGAAATATATATTAAATATTTTGTATACTATTTAAATAATGTATAACAACCATTTTGTTAAAATATTTAATATATATATACTATTAATAACATATATATATATATATAAATATAAATATATAGTTCAAAATGGTACCCAAGTCCAATAAGTCTTAAATTGAAGACAAGCGGGTACAAGATCTACCCTTTTAAAGGAGTATTGAAGGCAAAAGCACACGCAGAGCTGTAGCGATTATGATTGTTTAAATATTATATTAATAAATAATATAACATCACCAAAATAAAGTAAAAACAATAGAGAAATAGGTACAATAATTTGGTGAAATTTTTGGTAGATCGATTAAAATTTTCAGAATTAAAAACGTATGCTTGTAATAGTTATACTCATTATGTTATTTTTAGATTTATTTTTTTTTTGCCTTAATTTGTCTAATTATTACTTAAAAATAGAGTTTTATTTATAGTGTTACAGGAAATGCTTTTCATCTACAATATTTATATTTAGTTAGCAATTAAGCTACAATGAGTTATATTTTGTATTTGCTTAATTTTTATTTTGAGTTAATGCAACGAAAAATGGCAAAACAGCTTATAATCAATTAATATAGTCATTATGTTTAAATTACAAATCAATTATAACTTTAAATAAAAATTAAAAATGTTTAAACTTATGAATTGAAGAAGTCTACGTCTATCCCATATCATTAACCTAATTAAAACGGCATAAATAATGTAAATAATTTCAATATCATCATTAACAAAAAGTTGAACTATTAAAAATAATAATTATAATAAATTAATTTAAGGAAATTTAAATTACTTTATTCTATAGCTACATGCATTTTTTTGTTATGCAATCAATTAAATTTAAAATAGATTTATTTCAAAAAATTAATTAATAATTTCATTTAGAAATAACTAAGCTATATAGAAGTCTTTAAAAATTAATTATTTAAAATTAAACACACATGTATACAAGGTGTTAAATTTATACTATATATTATTCAATTTTTCAATTAATTTATTTCCTTCAATATACTTTTTTTTTTTTAAATACAGAGTTTTTTTTACAAAGTTTAGAGATATTCTCTTTACAGTATACTATATATTATTTTTTTGCAAGAATATGATATTAACGCTGTCGATTTAAACAAAATAATTTGCCAATTTTTCGAAATCACACACTATAGGCCAACGCAGTATAGGTAGAGCGGTTCCATTCTAAATAAAAATAAAATATTTTATTGGCTTATTGACCTTGTCTAGGACCTTTTATCATTGATATAAAATTAATGACAATAAAAATAATAACAATTAATACTCCAGAAAATTAATAAATTTATAAAGAAATATCAAAAAGGCACAATTAAGTGCTTAATTGGTTTTTCAGAAGTAACTGGAATGGCCACTTCTACCTACCATAAAGAAATATAAATGTGTGGTATTTTTTATTCTAATATGCTTGCCATCTAGAGTCCACTTAAACAATTAAATAAACCAGTTGTAGATAGAAATTTTGGGGCTATTCATAAAAACTTTCCTTTGATAGGACAGCTTGCATAAACCCCATATAAGTCACACTATATAATCTTTACATTTTTTTAGAAAAATTCTTGATAAACCCTTAAAATCATTAAATCCTCTATCACTTCAACATCATACATTTTATTACGAATTTAAAAAAAAAATCAAATTCAAATAATTCGAAACACTTTTCTTTATTTGAAAACACTCTTTTTTGTTATAAAACCACTGTTCAGAATTGAAATTTTTTTGACAAATTCAAAATAGTACGCGCGTATCATTTTCCAAATACGTCGACGTATAAAAATGTAATGGTTGAAAATATGTTGATTGTGATGATTGATGATTGAATGATGATTGTATTGATTGACAATGTACAGGCGTATAAAAACAATAGTGTTGATTTGAGTTCGAGCCCATTCTATCTGAAATATGTGTACATCGCTATTGTATATAGTCAATTAGTAGCAAAATTGTACATTTTATTTATAACTTCGGAATGTCTTAACAAAAAAAAATAATAAATTAGTATAGTTTGTCATATATGGTATAAGCACTAGCTTGCCAGTATTGTGACTATATTTTCTTTCAATATAATTTTAAAGCCCCACAATCTGACCCTGTAACAGATTAATAAAATCTTTTAAAAATATGTTTTTCTTCTAATTTAACCCCAACTATCACCCTTCAAAACTTTAAGCCATATAAACGACACAGTCTGTATATACCGATTTCAAGAGGGGAAGGAGCCGTTATTTTAAAATTAAGTAAAAATTTTATTAACTAAATCGAGGGTGCTCTATTGATTTGTGGTATTTTAAACTTCCGGAAATTACCGCAAATCGGTTTTTTAAGACCAAAAATCGCCAAAACTGGCTGAAATCCAGATTTTCAAATGGGAAGGGGTGCTTTTTATTGCAAAATCAGATTCTACGACAAAAAATAAGAACATTTTGTTTTCTTAGTATTTTTCTTTAAAACTAATAACTAACAATAAAACAAAAATGTTCAATATTTTCCTTTGGTAAATTAAAATTAATGATAATAATATTTATATATATATTTGTTTTTCATGTTATCATATTTTTTATCTCAGTTTTGGGTTCCTACAAAGTTTAAACAAAAAAAAAAACAAAAAAAAAACAAACAAAAAATTTACTTTACAAAAGTTACTTATTTTTTGACGTAGAATCTGAATTTGTGTAAAAAAATACCACTTCCTTTTTGAAAATCTCGATTTCGGCCAATTTTGCCGATTTTTGATCTGAAAAAACCGATTTTCCTTCCTTCCCGGAAGTGGAAAATGTCGCCAATCAATAGAGCACCCTCGATTTAACGGCTCCTTCCCCTCTTAAAAAGCTGATACGCATGGTCTGGAACACTCGGTATATATTCTATAATTGTCTATTTAATTATTTCGAAAAAAATTCATTAAATTAATTTCAATGAGAAATAACAACAAATTATCTAATTTCAATTTCTAATTATTTTCCAATTCCCTATATTCATAAATTATTATCAAAAGTAGAAATAACAACTTTTAAAGCATTATTATTAATAAAATTACTACTTAAATATACAATATTATACATATATATATTCTAGCACCACGAAAAAACCTAATAAATTAAATTATGAAAATATGATAATTATTAAAATAAATAATATTAATTTTTCTATATATATATAAATATGTATATATATATATAATGCAAAACTTTTCTATTTTACAATATTTAAATTAAAATTGAATATCTCTATACATATAATATGTAATAATAAATAATATTTAACAAAATAAATAAATAAATTTTGATTTGAAATTATTATGAACGCCTTTCATTTCATTCAAATATATATCAATAAATTTATTGTATATATATATATACATATTACATATATATGTACGAGTAATTAACATATTTGATTATCGATATATTATGAGAATTCCCGGTGAAATGAAGCACACTATACTATACCTATACTAATATACAATATACACAGTCATCATTATAGACAAATAAATTCTTCTTCCTCCTCTTCAAATTTAATTTTGCAAATTAATTTCCAATTTCAGAATTTTCCAATGTTACCGCCGAATTATAATTAATAAATAAAAAAATAAAACAAAAATCGAAAACAATAAAACAAAATAAAAAAAAATAAACTGTATAATTTCCATATTCAATGAAAATTTTTAAAATAAATCATTCTGAAAATATTTATAATAATAACAAACTGGAATAATAATTAATTAAATTCAAATTTGAATGAATTTCTATGAAATAGTAAAAAATTTCTATATAATAAAACAATAACAACATAACAATAAAAACAATAATAAAAATACATGTGTGTATTATTATAATTATTGTGTGCATATGTATATTGGTATGTATGGTATGTTTGAATATGTAATAAACATATCAAAACCATAAAATGAAAATTTTATTATGGTTAAAGGTACCATTAACCATCAATAAATCATAACCTATTATTTTATACAATACAAATATAATATAATGTCTATTCACCATTATGTAATACATACTATATTAATTAACAATACATACTGTAAAATCCATATACTTATAGCCACACACTTATTTATTGTGTATAATAATGTAAATTTATTCATACATATTGCTAGTCTGGTACTACTCAAATTCAAAAAAATTGATTTGAAAGTCTAAATAAAAAAATTATTTATTAATTAAACTAACCCAAAAGAGCCTGGTGGCTCGTATAGTGTACATATAATTAATATAAATTTTTACATAATGTTGTTTATTTGTTATAAATTTTTATACATGTAATGTTGATTAAATTCTAAGGAAGTATTAGAGTATAATATTTCGGTTCGAATTCTGGTCTTATATCACAGGCACCGCAAATTGGCTTATTAGGATTACCAGTAGTAATACAAACATACATTTCAGTCTTTGAAGATGCCTGATTCAATGATTATAGTATTGAAAAATTGTTTAGTGGTATGTTGGGCAATTCTTATTTCAGTTTTTAACTGTACCTGTTTCAATAATTACACTAGCAAAATTGTTTAGTGATATATATAGGACAACCGCCATCGTTGGGGGAATATCCGAAATGGTGAGATCTACTGAGATTACAACTTTTTTAATTCACAGAGCAGATATTCAATAGATTTTTCTTCTACTTCACATATCCTGCACAAGTTGTTTACGAACATGATTTTATGTATAGATATTTCTTGACTGGTTAGTGATCAGTTATTGTGGAGAAAAGTTGTAGGTATCGTAGGAGAAAACAGTAAACATTAAAAAAAAGTATTAGTTGTATTTAGTTAAAAATGTTAAAATTAAATTGTTGACTTTACATTAGTACCAATATGTAACTATAGCTAACGGATTTGTTGTAGCATCATACAAAACTGTTATATACTCAACAAGTCAATTATGCTCAAAACTTAATTCTTGCATTCATATACAATATAATATACAGTCATACACTCATACAATATTGTAAAACCCAACTGTTAGGCTTAGGCCTATTATAACAATGTACAAAACTGTTATACTCTACAAGTCAATTATGTTCAAGACTTATTTCTTACATTCATATAATATGCAATATGCAGTTATACGCTCATACAATACTATATAAGTCAGATGGTTATAGGCGTATTATAATATCATACAAAACTGTTATACTCAGTTATATTCTTCTTTACTTATTCTGAAGATCTGATCTGATAAGATCTGATAAGTTCTGAAATTTGATGCTGGGACCCCATATTGACTATACTTAATGATTACTTTGCACAAATTAAAATTATTTAGACCTGCAAATGCTTTAGGACATTCAGGATGAGGACTTGGGTTCAAAATTATCAATTCAGAACAGTTATATTTTTACCGTTAATAAATTTATGTTTACCGTTACGAAAATATGTTTTTATCATGTGTATAACAGTATTTGTAAATAATAGAAATTTTTACTGAATAACAGGTTTGCTAGTTAAGATTCATATAAATTTACTTAAAAGCATTCATTGTGATTTTTCATTTTTCCAAGTTTTAAATTCTAATAGATTTTTTCGAAACATACTCTAAAGTTACTTTAAAATCTCTGTGGGCGGCATAGTTATGAGCATATAAATACATGATTTCTATAGATTAATACAGGTTAATAATCTGAGGTTACAGTATTCGTCATGTAGGTTTCCGCAATTACTAAATCACTATTTAATTACAACATTTCAATTTTGAAGCAATAACAGGAATCGGTTTCATGGCTACACAATACACATCATTATATCAGCCTTATATGAGCTACAAATTACCACAGATTACTAATCTGAGCTTACTACATTATGTTTCTGATGTGGGTCTCACTGATCACTGACCCTGAACTACTATTTAATTCATTAACATTACAATTCTTAAACAGTAACAGGAAGCTCATATTGTGGATACCCATCACTATGTCAGACACATATCAGCTATACGTTGCTACAGGTTTATAATCTAAGTTTATACTGCAGTATTTCTGACGTAGGTATCCATAATAACTGAACCATTATTTAATTCCAACATTCCAATTCTGAAGCATTAGCAGGAAGCCCCTTGTGGGTAGTCATCACTATATCAGTTATTACTAATGATCATCGATTATTACTTTATCAGTCGTTACTAATGAGTCGTTACTATAACTGTTATACATTATTTTGTTTTTGATAACACTGTATTTTTCAAATAAACCATATCTTAAAAATTTGTCTAGTATATTGTATTCATTTAACAATATAACAACACCTATGTATATATATATATATATATACATTTTATAATGGGATTTAAAATAATTATTTAAATTAAAATATCGAAAAATATTTTTTCATTATTGTTTTCATTATACACAAACATATATATATATATAAATCTATACATATTCATACACAGATATTTATATATATATATTTATAGAAATTTAAAAATCAATAATTTTCCATCCTTCACTTCAAACAATATCTATGAGATACAAAAAAAAAAAAAAAAAAAAACTTAGATACTAACGAGTATGACAATTAATTATCAAAAATATTAATGACAACAACAAACAAACAAACATACGCACATATTCAATTCAAACGCCAATCGCCACACATATTTTCATAATTTTCATTCATAAACAAATGATTTGATATGGTTACAGAGAGCAGTTAATTATGCTACTACACACTCCTCTACCTACATTCCTGATATTCATACATAGTTTTTGAAATCTATTAGGATTGCTCTAGACAAAAACACATTCACACAATGGTGTATATTAACGTATAACTAAGAAGATTTGAAAATTATAAAATATAGTAGTTATGAGATTTTTTGTTATGAATAATTTTGAAATTAATTATAAAAAATATTTTATTTTAATTTATTGATTTTTTTGTTGTTATTTTTAATGTTTTTTTTTTTTTTAATATGTTTCGGTATTCTAATTTTGATAGAAAATAAATTATATTATTTAATGAGTTCGATTATTATTTTAATAAATTTGAATTAGAATTGATTGAATAATATTGTTTTAGTATTTTTTTTAACACTGTGGTGGCGCTCTTGGATAATGAACTTTGATTATTCTATAGAATACATAAAAAATAGTGAAAATTAGCAATTTTAAGACAAAATAAATATTTTTTTTTTTGATTTTGGAAATTTAACAAAATTAATTTTTTAGAGAAATATTTTTAATTAACAGTTATTTTATTATTATTTACCAATTTTGCATTTATTAGCATGAGAAAATGTACAATCATTTTGTTTAGTTTATGATGACGGTTAAGCAGAAGAAATATTATTTAAATTGAAAAAAAAACGTTTAATAAGGCTATATTTAACAAGTTCTGGTTTTTTTTTAAGGTCTGGCAGAAGACAATATAAAAGAAAGATAATAGAAAATAAGACAAAAAATAAAATAACAAATTTATTACAAAATTTTATAATGATTCAAAAGACATATTTAATGATAGAGAGAAATCTATGCAAAATAATCGAATAGATTTCTGTTAGAGTGTCTGTCATACGCAAATAGAGAACAGTCAGTTTCAAAACTTATTTTTTTAATGTAAATATCATAAAATGAGTATATGTATCATAATATCATAATATATCATAATAGAGTTATGAAATGGAGAAATATCAGAATAGAGTTATGTATCAAAAGTGTATGACAGACATTCAGACAAAAATATTTTAGATTTTTTTTAATCTACCTTCTTTAAGTTCAATTCTATAATTGACACACCTATTTCACATCAATATTTTCATCAATTATTGTCAATATAATGATGAGAAAATATTGATGGAGATTCTATTCTCATCAATATTCTTATCAATATTCTCATATCAATATTTGTATCAATATCAACTGGTGTAAAAAAATGACTTTTTTTTGGGAATATCCTGATATTGTTATAATATGTTAATTTATAATGTAATTCTAAAAAGAACATTTTTTATATTAATTTTAATAATTATAACAATTTGTGCAACAAAATAATTTATTGCTTTTTATATGCAGAACCTTTACTTTCAAAACTCAATTTGAATTGAAGTTAAAAACATTTCTCCCCAAATTATGTTTTCAATATTCTTATATCATTGCAAAATGTCAAAATATGGATAAGAATATTGATAAAATGATGCTCATCAATATATTATACATTGTCAATATATGGACAATAATATTGATGAGAACATTGATGTGTAATAGGCACCTGACAATTGACATTCTACAATTGACATTCTATAATAATAAAAATAAATAAGACGGGTTTTTTACGTTCGACATTCGTTTCGTAACAACTTATTTTTACACTATAAAAGTATACACTGCAAATATAGTTAAATAATAATAAAAAATAAATATGATGTTTTGGTTTCATTTTAAATGGCGAAAGTTCAGATAATCTTGCAAATGATACATTAAGTGCTCTCCAATAAAGAAACAAGATAAAATTGCATATAAAGACTCTTTCCCAAAAGCTTCTATACTCTTCTATACAAACATCAGTTGTTCTAAATACAACTAAGTGTAATACAAAAAAAAGTACAATAACACTATCAGGGACTCCAACATCAGCAGATAATTTTACAATGAGAAAACAACACCAGAAGCGTCTATATTTTCATCAAACGCTACTATAGTAACAGCCATTGGTTCACATGTACAAGTATAAGTTGGTTAACCAGTAAGTCATCAAAAACACTTATACACAGTGGCTAAAGCTATAAAAAGCAAATAATTTATAATAACGGTTGAAAAACTCTACAAAAAGGCCTTATATACATATTTATTTTCTATACATGTTGAATTACAAGGCTTTTTAAGATAGGACTAAATAGTCCAATTTTAATGAAAAATATTTTATACAAGACATAAGTATGCAATAATCAAATGAATACTTTAAATACTTGTTTAAATCGTTGTAAGTTAATTTTTAAAAATGTATTATTCAAATTAAAACCCAAAGTATGGCAAAGTAAGACCTACTTACTCTGTAAATAATCAATTGGTCAAATGCATAAGTTTGAATTCAAAACTTAACATTTTTAAAGGAAAAATCGTTTTGGCATTCAAAAAATTGAGCTAGGACTTAAATTTGTGGCCCTTAGTTGGTGAGTGAGATATTGTTCGATAAATAAAAAATCAAGATATTAACTATTATCATATTTTATAATTTTTAACGAACCTTAGCTTATATTTTTGAATACAAGATTGAGTTTAAGCAATGGTTTTTTTTTGCCAGAACTCATTCTAAAGCTATAACACTTTAAATTTAAACTTTAAGCCATCTCATTTTTATGCATTTCTTCTTCAGTTAAAATATTGTAAAATATTTTATAAAATACAATTTTTTGTTTTGGTTTCAACTTAAAACACAAATCACAACCATAAAGTGCATCCAAGTTAGTGCTCATTCAATTTTTTCAATTCCTGAATCATCTCTTCAATTTATTTTCTATTATAATTCGTTTTAGTATAATCCTCATTCCCTTGTTTTGAAGGTTTTGCATACTGTTTAGCTGTTCTAAAGACCCTTAAAACCTGATTGCTGCACAAGAATCAAAATGAGGCAATATAAGAGCATTATATACCAATGTGGTCACGGTATAGCAAATGAATGACTGCTTCGAATGCGATGTAGAAACCCATTTTTTGTTATTAATTTTTCTGTATTTTTATTACCGTCGTCCTTATAATTATACTTGCCGTACATGCCAAAATGATTTTCCGATAAAAGTGAGTTTTTGAATTTAAAATAAAATATTAACTAAACTATAGTTGATATCATATTATTTTTTATATAATATTTGTATTTGTAAGATGATTTTATGAGATTATGACGGGTTCGAGCACCTGCGATACAACTCCCATCACCTATCACAAATATTTTAAGCATCAAAAGTGTTGCAAAGCTGAAAATTTGTCCTCAAATACTGCCTTAAAAATGAAAAAATACGTCTTTCACGGTTTCTCAAAACTTTGAGCGGTTCGGGCAGCTGCCATACAACTCCCAGCACCTATCACAAATATTTTTAGAATCAAAAGTGTTACAGAGCTGAAAATTTGTACTCAGGTACTACCTCAAATTTGAAAAAAAATACATCTTTCACGGTTTTTCAAAATTTTGAGTGGTTCGTCCAGCTGCCATACAACTCCCAATACCTATTACAAATATAATAAGCAAACATATCTTTTACCGTATTATTATACAAATTCGTTTAAAAAAAATTGTTGTTTTTTCAAAAAATTATTATATATACCTACATTTGGTGAAACCGAATTCGATTATTTTTATTATTCAAATATGGTTTTGTAGAATCCGTTTGCAAAGTTCGAACAGGTAGACGTATTTACGTTAGCTTAAAGACATTCGGCATGTGAGTTACATATTTATACCTAAATTATAATATTAATGTAACAAAATATAAATGTAACACCCTAATTAAACATCTGCCACCCAAATAATATTTTTTTCAATTATTATTTAAATTCTTATAATTGTTTTAAAGTTTATATATAATAAGAAATAACTAATATCAATTAATACTTAAAATAAAATAAAGAAAAAAAAAATATTTTAGAAATATTTGCCTTCAATTTAAGTGTACTAAAAATACAAAAATAAATTTTAGAATCGCAGCTTGATATAAGGTTTGAAAGCAAGCAAGTTTCAAAAGCAAGTGATGATTACGGAAAAAACAAATTAGCCGAAATTCTATGAAGTCTTGGTATGATTTCATTAAGATATTTGGTAAAAATTTCGGCTAATTTGTCTTTTTCGTATAGGGACTTTGGGCCAGCAACGCGGACCGGGTACAGCTAGTAATATTATATAATTAGGTGTTATAACCTAATATTATAATATCTAAATTCTTTATACTTGTTTGTAACAGGTCTCACTCTGTAACAATTTCATTTGTTTATTATTAATATAAGCAGCATGAACAGTAGAAGCTATAACAAATATCCATACATTTTGTTTTAGTGACATTTTAGCTTTAACTTGCGTTCATACAAAACCAGTTATGTATATCATCATATCTATACACAGACCATATTAAATTATCCAAATTGAAAAAATCGAAATATTAAAAAATAAAATTTATCAAAAACCTTTTTTAATCCAATTCAACCACAATATTGGATAAATTAAAATTTACAAATTTTGTAAAATTAATTAAAGCGAAAAACAAAGATAAAGGCGAAAAATTTTCCAAAAATTTATCTACAAAATATTTTTTTAAATTATTAAACATGAACGACATTATAATAACACTGATAATAATATTGAGTATTTTGTTTACCCAAAAAAAAAAAAAGCACAATGTACAGAAAACCCAAAAATTAACCACAAACAAAAAGCATGACCTTTTTTTTTTATTCAATTCATTTAAAATTACCCATTTTACATTGAAATAATCTCTTAAATGAGATTCAAAATCTCTATTCTCAAAAATAATAAAAAGGAAACGAAATATTTGTTTTTTTTTAATGAAAATAATTTATTTTTTTTTTGTGTTTTTTTATCTAAAATGTTTACTTAAATTTATAAAAAAAAAAAAAATTTATATTGAATTAAATCTCTTGCAGTTATGATGTTTTTTTTTGTTCTTATATCGAAATTTGTTTCACAACAAATTACTGAGCACATTGATTACTGTTGATGGCGTTTAAGAATTGCCATAAAAATTCAATTTTCATTGATGATTGGTAAAAATATACAAAAAAAATAAAAATTAATGAATAAACAGAAAAAAAAGTTGAATAATAAAAAATAAGATGAAAATCACGAAGCACACCTAAAAATAAGAAAAAAAAAATCAGCACGAATTTTTAATGCTGACATTCGTGCAAAGGTGTGAACTTTTAAAGAAAATTTTCTTTTAAATTACAATTTGAGAACCAAATTTAGATTTTTTATGTTTGTTGTTGTTGTTGCTTTTATTGACTATTAAATTATATTTTTTTATTATGAATTCATTTTCTTATTATTGGTTAAATATTGGTAACAAAAAATAAATATATAAAAATAAAAATAAACAAAAAATGTTATTCGTTTCGAATTATTTTACTAAAATTTCAATTCGATTCGTTAATTTTTTTTTTTTATTTTTTTTATTATAAAGTCGTATATATGTATGTACATACTCTAAATCAGTGTATTTGTTTTTGTAATACACTTTGTTTCCATTTATAACATGATAAATTGTAAAATAAATAAATGTCGTTAATTTGTTGAGTTTTCATATAAAATTTGTTAAAATGACTGTAATTGGACAGTAAAACATTAATATCTTAAGTGTATTTATACGAGATATGGGGAGTGAATATCTTATATATATAATGTATATATATATAAATATTTTTAATGGTTTTTTGATTACAATTTAATTTGATAAGAAATCATTGAGAAAATATTAAATTGATAATATTTTATATTATTATATTATAATGCGTGTACATGTTGGAATATCAAAGCTATATCTTATAGTTATTTAATTAAATGACCTTATTTATCTTAAGTATATAGATTTTGATATCATTTAATATATGTATATGCTTTAAAAAGTGATCACTAAGAATTGGTATAAATGTTTTAGTGGGTACAACTTCGTCATATGAGAAATGAAGTATAGCGTATATATGGAAATCTAAATAGTTTCGAAATATTTGCATTCATCCAGAAAATGCAACAAAAGGTGAAAGTGCGATAATAATCAAAGAAAATATAAATCATTTTGAAAAAGTTAAAATTTGTCTTGTCCACATCTTCAGGTACACTGATAAATAAATAACTAAATAAATCACAATAGCTAGTCTATATACAGGGCGTTTCCGAACCTCTCGCACTTGCACTTGTCAAATCGCACTTGATTTGTTGTCAAAATTTTAGTGTAGTCTCAAGTACACTTATTAAAAGTAAAAATAAAAAAAAAATTTAATGCGATTTGACAGGTTTAGTGCGAGTATCAAGTGCGATAGGTTCGAAAACGCCCACAGTCGTCTGAAACATAATATTAAAACAGAAAGATATGAAGAATTATTTAAAGATATATAGGAGATAGGAGATATATAGGAGATATATAGTCAAGAACTTAACAAACCAGTCGGAACAACAAAACAAACCAATTAAAGATAAAAATGGTGCGCTCCTCCCAAACTTAGAGGACCAATTAAAGAGATGAGAGAACATTTCCAAGAACTGAGCAACGAAGAAAGTACAAATAATGAAGCAGACATAAGAAACAGATACGATGCAAATATTTACCCAACTGAGGGACTGCCAATATCTACTCAAGCTCCAAATATAGAAGAAATCAAAGCTACAATCAATATCCTGAAGCACAACAAAGCAATAGGTGAAGATGGAATTCCAGCAGAAATAGCCAAACTGGACCCCGACTTATTCGCAAAAACAATTGAACCCCACATCAGGAAAGCATGGATAGAAGAGAATATACCACTATCATGGAAGAAAGGAATGATTGGATACCTAAGAAAGGAGACTTGGCAAATTGCAGCAACTGGAGAGGAATCACGGTTCTAAATACTATTCATAAGATAATAGCAATTATTATAAAGAAAAGATTAGAAGAAGTACTAGAACCAATACTACGGAAAGAGCAGGCAGGTTTCAGACCAAACCAAAGCTGTGTTGACCAGGCAAATACTTTACGGGTCATAGTTGAACAATCAGTAGAATGGAATGACCCACTATATCTACTATTCATAGATTTTAAGAAAGCATTCGACACAGTCAAGAGATGCGCAATATGGAGAACACTTACAAAGAAGGGAGTTCCTGAAAAAGTCATCAACATCATCAAAGCGATGTATAAAGATGCAGAGACAACAGTTCAACACAGAGGTAACATCAGTGATCCATTCTACACCAATATAGGAGTTAGACAAGGATGTCCACTATCACCACTTCTCTTCAACACAATACTAGACGATATTCTAAGAAAAGTTTGCACTGGAATAAACGGCATAGAATGGGATCTCTTCGTCAACTTAGAAGACTTAGATTACGCAGATGATGTATGCCTCATATCAAGGAATCAAAGGGACCTACAGAACAAAGTCAACAGATTACAGGAAGAAGCAAAGAAATCGGGACTGGAATTAAAAATCAACAAAACCAAGGCAATGAGGACAAACAACAATGATAGTGAGCCAATAACAGTGAGTGGACAACAGATAGAATACGTAGAAGAATTCAACTACCTGGGGAGCATCATAACATCAAGAGGAGGTACAACAGAAGATGTCAACAGCCGTATAAATAAGGCAAGAAGAACATTTAGCAGCCTAATGAAGATATGGCGGAGCAATCAAATATCGAGAACAACAAAGCTAACAATATTCAGAGCATGTGCTAAGTCAACATTAATATATGGCAGTGAAACATGGCTCACTTCTGTCAGAATCAAACAGAAACTACAAGTATTCATCAACAAGTGCTTGAGAATTATATGTAGAATATTCTGGCCGGCAAGAATTAGCAACGAGGATTTATGGATGATAATTGGCGAAGAACCGATCAACAGGCAGATAAATAGGAAAAAATGGAAATGGATAGGTCATACACTAAGGAAATCAGAAAGTGATATAGCAAGAAGAGCTCTAGAGTGGAAACCACAAGGACAAAGGAGACCCGGCAGACCATACAACACATGGAGACGCACAATCGATCAAGAATTAACAATAAATAATTATACCTGGGACGATATTAAGGAAGTAGTACTCAACAGAGAGGAATGGAGGTTCACTATCGAAGCCCTATGCTACCACGCGGAGTAATAGGAGACAAAAAAAATATAGGAGAAAAATTCATTATTGGAGGTGATTCCAACACACACATTGGGGATCAACATTAACTACCACTAAAGGTAAAGAGCTCTGCTAAAACTGATTCAAAATCAATGGATGTGAGACCATATCAACAGGGAAACCTATACACACTCGCCCATAGACCCAAATAAAATGTCAGACTTAATAGACTATGTTTTCAAAAATATTTCAAGAAGTTATATGCAGTTAGAAGTAAACCTAGAACTAAATTCTGATCATACACCGATTGTGATAACGCTAAGTGAATGTATTATTTCGAAACCTATAAATCCTAGCCTGACCAATAACAAAACAGACTGGCAAGGTTTAAGAAATACACTACAAGAAAAAATTAAATTGAATGTACCCCTTCAACTTGAAGATCAATTAAACCTTGAAGTGGAAAAACTATTTAACGACACACAACAATCGGCGTGGCCAAATACTCCAACACAATCATAAGTAAACTGAACGGCAACAATTACCCAAGAGAAATTCTAGAGTTAATCAAACAAACAAACTAGAAATCCGAGAGATAAGACAAAATTAAATCCCATTACAACTCGAATTAAGTTCAAAAATTAAACAACTAAAAAATTAAACACTAAATGAATTTCTACTGAATGTATAACAAATGATTCTGGTACAGAATATTCACTCTGGAAAACCACTAAAAATTTAAAAAGACCTGTTATGCAAATTCTTCCTATTAAAAATATAGACGGAATCTGGGCTAAAAATAATGAGCAAAAAGCAATGTTATTTGCGGAACACTTTTAGAAACGATTTTTCAACCAAATCTATCAAATGATACCGAATCACTACCAGATGTTGTAGAGCAAGTAAGTATAGCAATATTCAACCAGTCACAGTAGCTGATGAAATTAAAAGTGAAATCAAAACAAATACAAAATTTGACTTGATTTCCGGTTAAATACTAAAGGAAAAAAGCATTGACCAAACTAACTAATTTGATAAATGCTTCATTTCGTCTAGCAGTACGTCCCACAATTATGGAAATCACTGAGGTAATAATGATACCTAAACCAGTAAAATCATATATGCCGATCTCAATATTACCAATTCTATCTAAATTATTCGTAAAATTTCTATTAAAAAGAATTAAAGTCAATATAGAAGAAAAATATCTGATACCAGTTCATCAATTTGGATTTTGAAATCAGCATTCTACAATTGACAATTGTAGGGTATGTACATACATTTTTTTTTTGTAATTTAGTTAAATATCGTACTGAACCATATTCACATTGATCTTATCGTGCAATGTTTTTGTCGAAAAATAAAATTCAATATCAGTTTTGCGCCCCATCAAACGCACAAGTATATCGGCCCAGTCACACCATATATTAAAATTTAGAAAGGTAATGGTTTTTACTTGCGAAGCGAAGAAATATGTTTTTCTATAATTTTAAGTATAGTAAAAAATAAGTAAATGAAGTATGGAATCATTGTATGGAAATATGCAAAGGGTGTTCATCCCACTGCTTTTACACCAGATATTTGGAATAATATTGAACGTTTTGTTGATTATTTCTCTTAGCAGAATATAAGTGCGACTCAGGATAGATCATTTTTAATTTTATATTCAAATTTGATTTAAAGCTTTTCATCACCGTTACTTTTAGCTCAAATTAAAAAAAAAAAAACTATGCCAAAACAATATTTCAAAAAAAGTGAATACGACCAGCTTTACTTATATACTTTAAAAACGTTATTACTTTAAAAAAAAATATATATTTTTTAATCAATTTAAAAATTTTTTAAATATCGATTTTTTTTTTAAATTTCTTAATTTAAAATATAAAACTGTATTATACAAAAAAATAACAACAACAACAACAAAAATATAGAATATGTTAAAATAAATCCTTTGAAAATAAAAATTTATCACGTTCCATCCTAAAGATTTCATTTTATATTTTTTTTAAAGCAAAAAACAGAAGAAAAAAAAATGTCCGGAAAAATTCTACAAAAAAAGCAAAAAATAATAATAATAAAAAAAAAAATTCTACATAACCAACATCATATCATGTGCGAATGTTATGTTTTGCAATGTTGTTTTATTTTTTTTTTTTCAATTTTCTTTCTTTTTAAAATTCTAGTCGCCATTTTAAGGTTAATGTTTTAATTTAAACCCATTTTATTTTTTTTTTCATTATTATTATTTCTATACAACAAAAACAATAATAAAAACAATAAAAAAAAAAAAAAATCTTCTAGGTTGGTGTTATTTTTTGTAGTTTTTCTACACCGATGTTTTTTTTTTGTATTTAAATTTTTGTTTTCTTTTATATAGATTTGGGTTTGGTTTGGGATTGGTGTTAGTTCAAGTTGGCTTGGTACCGATACACTTTCTAAGCAAATAATTTGTTGTTCATATATGATTTTTTTTTTGTTATTATTATTATTATTTGTTTTTATCATACGGCCCCTTTTTCTTTATATCTAAATTTCTTGCTTAAAAACTGTTCACATTTATTAATATGTATTACTATAGTTCCATATACAGTTAGTTAAACATAATTATACATAAATAGCTATATAGCTATATTTATATGTTACCATAATTTTTCCTGTTTTACATTATTTAAAATATTCTTGTATAGATTGTTTTTATTTTAAAAATAGTTATATACATATATACGAAATATTATATGTATATATATATTACATATAATATTTGTTAAAATTAAAATATTGTTTTTATATGTCTATTTTAAGGAATATTTTATGCTTTTAATATATTCATATTATGATATCAACATAGAATACACACATATGCACACACATTCAAAGAAAACTATTTTCCTTCTTTCCCAACTGAAATGTATTTAAAGTTAATGCAAAAATATTAATACATATATATATTTTTAAAAACAAAAAAAATTTGTCTGGTCATAATATTCTAACTGCCAGAAAGATTTAGAATAACTTAAATGTTACTTCGTTAATACAATATTTACCTATATATAAGAAAATATTCATCGTCGTCATCGTCGCCATCATCGTCTTCCATTAAAAAAGTTAAAACTACATATAAGTTTTTGAATATATTCCATATATTATAGAAAGGATTAAATTAGATATCCACTTACACATAATGTATGTTGTGCACGTATGTATATATATTGTATATATATATACATAAAGTATATGAACTTGAAATAAGTATTTATTAGGCCTTTTACATTAAAACAATAGATTTAAATTAAATTTATATAGATACGGAGATAAAATGGATATTAATATATACATATATATGTATATATATATGTAAAACTCCTTGAGAAAATTTTCAATTCCCTTGAACATAATGAAAATGTTTTCCTTCCACATATTCTATTTCAAAATTCCTGTATTTTTATACATTAAGGATCCTATAATAAGATTCCAACTATATATATATATATATATATATATATATATATATATATATATAAATTTAAAAACAAAAAGTATTTTTAAAAAGATTGAGAAATATATTTTCTACAATTTATAAAAATAGAGTCCGATTTAATGTAGAGTATGTATACGGATATTATACTGGAAATAAAGATCTGTAAATAGATTAATAGAAATAAAGAGGTTGAAAAAAGACAGAAAGAGGGTGTAATTTTTTTTTTTCTTTACGACAGAAACTATATATATATAATATATATATATATATATATAGAGAAAAGGTATTTCACACAGATTTTCTTTTTCTTGTTTTGTTGATGTTGTTGTTGTTATTTTTTTGATTATTTTAGAATGAACCAGACTGTATGCAAATTTTGCAAAAGGATTTCGTACGTCACTTCTTATCGGATATACGAAGAAAAAAAAAATGTTGTAAAAAAAAGGATAAAATGATATAGATAAACTACATATTATTTAAATCTGGGAAAAAATATTTAAGCAGTGTTGTAGAATAGTTTGTTTTATTATTGTTTTTTGTTTTTATGAAAATAAATATTTTTGTAGAATTTCAAGTCATGAAAATTTAAATTATGAAATCAAAAAAAAAAGAAAAATTAGAGATTGTTATTTTAAATACTTTTTTTGTAACTGTTTATATTTATAGTAAAGAGTATTTTTTTTTAACTATTTACAGTTTAAAGAATAACTAGTATTAGCACGCTTCGAGGAAATTTGATAAAAAAATATAGTAAGTAGTCAATATTTCATTATGAATTGTTTGCCATCATTTCAATTTATTCTTGGTATACTTTGTATTTTTATTGATTTGTCTTAGACTTGAAATATTTAAAATTTAAAAAAAAATGAAAAAATTAAATAAAAAATAAACTTTAGAATCGTGGCTTGGTATGAAATTTTCAAATGAATTTTCGCCATTTTCGCGCTTTACTTTCACAAATCAAGAAAAAGGTATTAAATGTGATTTTAAATCGGTTGGACACGATAATATTCCAACGAAAATAGTTAAAAATTGTGCTTCTAGTTTTTCAAAATTGTTATCGTCCTTGTTTAACACAGTAATTATTAATATGGTAATTATTATTGAAATTTTTCCTTCAGCTGTAAAAGTTCAAAAGGTAGTTTCAATATGCAAAAGTGGAGATAAGTCTGAAGCATCTAATTATAGGCCTAATACCATCTGTATTTTTGAAAATAATAGAAAAACTGTTATATAAAAGAATTGAGAATCATTTAACCAATTACCGATTTCTATATCGCTACCAATATGAATTGCAGAAAGGTATTGGTACTCATAATGGTTTAACAGATGTTATTGACGTCATATGTGAGAAATTAGATGATTGTAAAATGGTACCAGGAGTGTTCTTGGATCGAAAGAAGCCAATGATTCAATTGAATATTCGTTTCTTCTTAAAATATTCAATTTATTAGGGTTTTCAGCGCAGTTTTTGAGAGTTATGGAGACATACTTGAAAAACAGATTTCAGTATGTATTTTATAAAAATAAACGTAGTACAAGCAAAAATATTAATGAGTTCCGCTAGGGTCATTACTAGGCCCATTACTATTTTTGATTTATATTAATGACAAACATAAATAGCTTCTTCATGATAATTCGGATAATTGTAGAATATTTTACCCTTGAAATATAGGGAGTGACATTAAAAACCTGATCGAACATGATTTAACCA
This sequence comes from Argyra leucocephala, assembly GCA_963942445.1. NCBI lineage: Eukaryota > Metazoa > Arthropoda > Insecta > Diptera > Dolichopodidae > Argyra > Argyra leucocephala. Next base: position 40,253,003 of record OZ012679.1, read on the forward strand.
TTATTGAAGAATTTCTTCGACGTTGAAAAAATGTTCTGAACTCCACTAAAACTAAAATAATTAATTTTAAGTCTTCAAAAAGAAAAATTGAAGAAATAAAAATTAAAATTTGGCAACAATAAATTTTATAGAAAAAATTAATGAAATAAACTTTTTAGGAATTATATTAGATAAGTAATTTGAGGTGGCAGGCCCATGTCAATAATTTAAAAAGTAGGTTAAGCTCATTAAATGGAATAATTATTTAAATTTAAAAATAAGATACCTCAAGAAGTCAAATTAAAAATATATTTTTAGCTTGGATACGGTACAAGCATATAATAGGGTATTAAAAATATAGTTTGCAATCTGCAAATATCTCAAAATAATATAATAAAAAATGTTTTCAACTTGGCGTTGGTATTTCCAGATTAAAAAAAATAATTCTTTGATTTTCATTTAAATATGTAACTAAAAACAAATAATATCTCGCTTCTTGGGTGTTTTTAATAAGAACGATTTTAAGCAAATCTAGTGATTTTTTAAAAGTGGCGAAGTAACTTTTAATGGCAATAATAGGAATATTTTTTTTCTGTTTGTCATTGTTTTGCTTTGCAAAAAAAATATTCATTTGAACTTGAAATTTGCCTGCCACTTGAACTTGGATCTGCCAAGATTGATCAATTAGAAACATTTAGAGGTGGTTAATTCAAAGACACATGCCCCATGTGTTCTTGTGTTGAAATAAAATACAATTTTTTTTCTCAAATACATCATGAATACTACAAGGTTCTATAATTTTACATCAGGGTTGTACATAACCGAACTTATTTGTCAATGACCCTATGACAAACGTGGATGTCTCGAACAACATTAAAATAAAAATATTTGAAATTTGAGTAAAGTTAATTCTGCTATATAATATGTCCTATAAATCATGGTTCAAAACATCAGAGTAAACACATCATCAATTAAATACTAGTCATCAAATACAAACATGTATAAATAAATGTCTGAAGCCAAAAAATGCAAAAAAAAAATTTACTAAAACGAATAACAAGCGAATAAACAGTTTGATCTCTCACAAATTAAAAACCCATAGCAACGCATATAAATAAGCGTAAATGAAGAATGTCAGACCACACATTACAAAAATAATTAACACCTATACCGCTCGTTGAGCCCTAAAATCGAATATTACATAAAAAAGAGCAACAAACAAATAAATGAACATGACTAGGTCTAAAATAAAACAACTTTAAGTATAAAGAATGCAATGAAAAAGGTTTATGCAATTGAACAGTAAAGACAAAACCGCAGCAGATTATTCAGCTTATATTCATAATTTTAGGTAAGTATTTAGATAGATAGGTAGCAGAGTCTGTTAAAACTGACACCAGAGCCGCTTGGATCACAGAAGTAAATTGTAATACCACGTAATTAAGAATGTTTCTTCACGTAGATTATACTTGTAAAATAATTTCGAGTCAATTTTTACAAAGCGATGTAAACACTTAATTTCAATCATTGCAAAATCACTTCATAAGTCTAGAGATTAGCAATATATATATTCATTTTTTTCTCCTTACAAAGTATTTCAAGGCTGATAAAGATAAAATACAGAATTGTGTTATTCCCTTTTACATCTCTTCAGGCCTTGCAACAATTATCTGAGTAGGGTTCAAACCTTTTCGCATAATTTGAAGGCTTATAGAGATAATAGTAATAGGCCTAAAAATATTTCATAATATTTTATTTTATTTGCAAATTATCGTTGCAATATTTAATGTCAGGACAAATGTTAGATTTCAAATTATGGACGGAACACAAAACTGCACCAATCATAACCATTAACAATATGATATTTTTCAAATCTGTCAAATTACTGGGAAGTTTGTCGGCGACATTAAACAACATCGCCAGATCACAAGGGGTCGCCGAGTCTTTTACTCATATTTAACACATTTAAGAGAAAGCGGAATGAATCGGGCTAAAAAAAAAATGGGGAAACAACAAAATATATGTTGTCGACAAATAATAAAACACCTCCCAACATCACATTGGTCAAAACATGACTGTCTGCACATATAATTTCGAGGTAGTAAAACAATTTTATATTCAACTGCAGCGAAGACGTCAGTGACTAACATAAATGAAGGACATTTATAATTCAAAGGCCCAAACTAGGTCTGTTGACCACCTAAGTAAGCTTTTAAGAAAGTATATATTTATATATATATATATATATGTATGCACACATATATATACATATTCATATAATATATATATACATTCATATAGTTTTATATATATATATATATATATATAAAACAATATATGCATATGTATATATATTTATAACTATACATATAAAAGTATATGTATATATATTGTAAAACAAACGCCTGTCCTATCTTCAATCCTGTCCTATCTTCTTAGGATTGCAAAACAACAAATAAATTAATTTAATATCACTAACTAAAAGGATATTCTATTCTATACTTCACTCATTCAAGTGTTTACATTTCTTAAATAAATCATATTTAAGGACCCTATGACTTTTCTTAAAATTAATTATTATTATTTGTCCTCTACTCTCATTTAACTTAGATTATTTTCTTTGGTTGTAATCTCTAAGGATTTAAAACAAAGTATTCCAACACAAAAAATAATCCTTTTTTTTTTCTTTTTTTTTTTTTAATATTAAAGAACCACTGGTAGAAATTTACACTTTAAATTAAACTAAATTCATTGTTTTAAATTTTACAGCACAGAACACAGGACAACAACAAATAAAAAGGATACAAAAACAAGAATATAGACACAGCAAAAAAAAACCCTTTTTCTTTAAAAGGAAAACTTTTTTTTTATTTTTTTTTTTTTGTTTTGTTTTTATGGAAAACATTTTAGTAGAGAATAAAGCATAGCGCATGACAAACATAAAAGAATTTTCCATGCTTTTTTCGTTTGTTTTTTTTTTGTTTTGTTTTCACATTAAATTTGATTGTAGAGCACAATTCAGTTTTTTTTTGTTTCAATTTTTTTCCTTTAAGTTGTTTCTACTGAAAAAAAAAACTGAGAACACAAAACTCATGTTTTGATGCTACAAAAAAAAAAAATAATGTCTCTATGTACTTGAAAACTTAAAAAACAAAACCCAAAACAGCCCATTTCAAAATGTAAAAAGAGTATAGAAACAAAATAAAATAAAGAAAATGGGAGGAAAGAGGTTTTGAGAAAATTGAAGAAGAAAAAAGAAAATTGTTGTTGAAGGAAAATTTTCAATTATGATGATGCGAGAAATTGAAAAAAAAAAAAAAAAAAAAATGGTTGAATAAATTTTTATACTCGTAATGCTCTAACAACATTGATTGCCACTGGGGTTGGAGTGTATTAGAATTGTTTTATTGTTGTGCTGTTGTTGTTGTTTCTGTATTAAAATGATTTTTCAGAAAATTTGTTAAAAATATTGTTTAGAAATTTTCAATTAATTTAAAAGTGGAAAAACTTAAATATTAAATTTTAAACTAAATTGGATAAATTTTGAACAAAAATAAATAAAGAAATTATACAGAATTTAATAAATTAAGTTGTTTTCATATAGTTTCGGTATAGTGACTATGTACAGCTGATGATGACCCTATCATATATGAAATTGAAATACATTGGAATAACAAATTTAAATTAGAAAAGTTTAATAACAATGCATTTGAAGTTATGCGAAAATTGTTTTGTTGCACATTAAAATTATTTAAAATGGCTTCTAACCTTGGATTTAACAACTGTATTTTGTACTTGAATCGATTCAAATTTTGTAAATTACAAAGTCAACTATCAGTGCTCATACACAGACAATATAGAAGAAACAAAATAAATTTTTGATCAAAATAAATGCCCACATCTTTTATATTGTTGATCCAGACGCACTAAAGAGATATTAAAATTGTTAGACTTCAACAACATTATATGTCTTTAACTTACACAATCATTTTGTTAAAAGTAAACTTAATTTTAGGCGTGAAAATTTTCTAAAATAAGACAACCCCATATCTCATTGGTCTGGAGTGAAGAAAGAATCCCACTTTCATGGAAAAAGGGCCTAATTGTAAAACTACCAAAGAAAGGCAATCGGACTTACTGCGATAATAGGAGAAGCATTACATTGCTCAGCATAGCATATAAGATCATCACAGCAATTCAAGGCCGCTTGCAAGAAAAACTGAGAAAGCAATTCGTGAAGAACAAACCGGTTTTCGTCCACACCGAAACTGCGTTGATCAAGCAAACACACTTTGGATAAGACTAGAACAACCAATTGAGTACAAACCACCAGTTGCATTGACTTAAAGAAGGCGTTTGACACTATCACGCGATATTGAATGCACTAAAAAACACCATAAAAAAAGACGGTATAATCCAAGCATTATACGAAGCAGTCGAACTCTCAGTAATTCACAGAGGCCAAACAAGTGCTTCCTTTACCATCACATCGGAAATCAAACAAGGATGTCCGCTCTCACCACTCTTCTTCACAATCATTCTAGATAATATACTAGAAAAAACCTGTTAAATAAAGAGACGAATAGCTTGGAGTCTCACTCAACAGCTTGACCTAGACTTTGCAGATGATAACTGTCTTCTCTCGCACAAATTCAGCGACATGCAGAGCACACTAGAACACCTGGAACAAATTGCCAAACATGTTGGACTATAAATCAACCTGGAAAAAACCAAAGCTATGAGAATAAACAACACCACCACGGAACATCTAAGGACGAAAGAAGAAAAAATCGAATTTGTGAACAATTTCTGCTACTTGGAAGCAAAAATAAATTATTAGTGGTGGAGCTCAAGAAGATGTAGAAAATAGATCAAAGAAAGCAAGAGCAACATTTGGAAGATTGCAACCGATATGGAGGGACAGCCAAACAAAAAAAGCAACTAAACTTAGAATATTCCGGTCTTGTGTAAAATCAATCCTGACATACGGCAGTGAAACTTGGTTAACATCAAAAATTATCATTATAAGTGGATAATATGCCGAATATTCGAATAACAAGGATCTCGGGATACTAACCGGCGAAAAACCCATAGCGAAACCAATTAGAACAAGGAAATGGAGATGGATGGCTACACTCTCAGAAATCCATCAAACAACATCGCGCGAATGTGCTTAGAATGAACCCACAATGCACAAGAAGACCAGATCGCTCCTAAAGAACACCTGACGGAGTGATGTTTGTCTTTACAAAGCAAGAGCTTGTAAAGACAAACATCACGTGGGAACAAGTTTAATTAGCAGCTAGAAATAAAAAAAAATTACTTCACGGCGTACAGCGGGCTGGTGCTATGTACTATATCGGTTGTCACAGTCGGTAATTGTGAATTTAAACCAAGTGTAAAATACAAAAACGAAACAAGCAAACAAACAATCGTTGGAGATATGCAATTGTTGTTGTTCAGTTCGTCAAAGTTCATGTACCTGAAAATATATCGTCACAGTAGAAGAAATGGGGCATAATTAAAACTTGAACGAATATATTTTTAACCCACTCATGAAGAAGTTTTTTTTTAGTCCACTCATTCACACCAAAGAAAACTGGGAGTTTTATGTAGTTTATGTAGGCAGCTAAAAACTGTTTGGAAAATGAAATAAGAAATTATAATATGGTCATTCCGTAATGGGATTCTGGTAATGAACCCCAATTGCGAATTTAAACAAAATTGCAAATTTTACCTATTTATATGAAATTGTAGGTCATCCATGTCATCCATTATTACCACTGGTAGTATTACGATGTCTATATTTTAACATGTATTTAATGGGTCAACAAATATAACGGTTTATATATAAAAACATTAAAATAACAAGGATGTTTTCAATTATATGCTGGATGGCTCCTTAGGTTGAGGCTTGATTTCCGACACAGCAAAAAAAAAATACTTTATTGGTTTTTTGAAGTGGTCTGGTACCTGTTGCCATTGGGATAAAATAAATGGCAAAAAATAGTTGACAGTATAATCAAGTAAACACCCTTAATAAAAATGAAGCTATTATATTTAGGTGTGATATATAGTAATTGTTAGGTTGCATACCTCTGTACCTTACACTATATTTGTATTAAATATTATAACAGTAATATAAACAACACATGATCATTAGATGTAAGTAAATGTCAATGTGTTAGATTAAATCATGGTAGCTTTTAAGAGATGAGTTCAGTTGTAATTGGAGACTCAAAAAAAGTATAACACATGGCGCAGTCGGTAGGATTAGGGCTAAGTTCTTGACAATAGAGTAGTAGTAGTACACAATGGTAATGAGTTTATAAGATGACTATATTTTTTAAGTTAAGCCAAACATTAGCTTTCAAACTACACATTTATATAAACGATTGCACAGCTTGGACTAGCTGACGTTTAGGAAAAGAAAAGTGATCAGTAGGGACGTATTTTGAATAAATTTATATTTTTGCATTGGAGAAACATGTTCTGAACAAGTTCATAAGCCTATACGAAATTCTATCAAATAATGAAAGGGCTCCAATAATACGACGATTTTCATGTGATAGAAGGGATGAAACACATTAATGTTGATTGTTGACGATAAAACAAATGCCATGCTTTTGAACTTTGTCGAGAAAATTTAATACAGTTTGCGATCCGACCCATATATCTGTGAATTGTATTCCAACTTGGGTCGTATGTATTATTTATAAATATTTAGCATGTCTTGGGGATAAAAACAGGTTTTGCAGCGACTCAAAAAACCTAAACATCTGGCAGCATTTGAGGCAATGTCAAAGATATTGTCATACCATATTATTTTCTTGTTTATACCTGTATGTTCAGGATACTCAAGAGTTCGGTTCGATGAATACGTACACCTACTCGAATAATGAGGTGGGAATAAATGGAGTAGTTTTGCGCGAGACTATAGACAGCTGTGAGTTTTGAACAACTATGACATGAGCTATAGACAGCCATGATTTTTGAACGTGTTAATACAACTCGAAAATAATAGCTAAGTCATAGGTGGGCATGCTGACCATCATGCTGCGTTTAGTATCAGTAAGTGGTATTGTAGAGCATGTAATTTTCAATGAAAATCGAAGCATGCTACTAGAGTGCTATAATGTGCAGAAGGACAGATTGATTTGTAAAAGTCATTGATAAATATCAAAAAGAGAGTACTGGAGAGAACTTAAGAGAGAGAGAGAGAGTTGTGGAACACCAGCGTTAATATGATATTTGCCGGATATGAATTTAATAAATATTTATAGGTACTCTAAAAGCATTGCAGTAAAAACTTGCAGTACCGTACTTAATTAATTGAGCATGAAAATGTTACTGTCAAAACATAAACAAATATTCCAATTTTTCCTGAAAGGATAAGATGTATCGCATGCGCACAACATTTGCTTCAGAAGAGCCATTTCGTAAAACAAAGCACACAATAGGCCAAATTTTAGGGTAAATTTAATTAAATATTACATTTTTACAAATTTGCTCTGTTTTCAAGAAAATGTCGTAAATCCACCATTTTGAATTTAATCAATGTAAAAAATTAGAAACAATAATAATTCTACTCAATTGAGTTCACATGAATTAATTATTCATTACCTAATCCAAAACTGATTGTATCGACTCTCAAATAAATTTAAAAAACTTTACTTATCTACCGAAATTGAAAGTTCTTCAATTAATAAATAAATAAGGACCTTCATAAGACCTAAGAATTTTTAAAGTTATTCAATACACAATTTGTTAATAAAAAATAATAATAAATAAATATTTTTTTATTTTTGTATTTATTTATTTATAATTTATTAAAGACCCTATTCATAAGTACCCTGAAAAATTCATATGCTAATTAAGGACATTTCCGATTTGAAACCATTTCACAACCATTGGTCAGTCAGAACAATTCTATATATACTAGATATATATGTGTATGTATATATACAAATATATATCTAATATATAGTCTGATATAAATATATAAATTTATATATATACATATATATATTCCATTTAAATTCATTGGATACTTTAAAACGTTTCTTTAGTTTTTCTTTCCTTTCTGCTCCTGTTAAAAATGAAAAAATAAAATTTTTTTTATTAAAAGGATTTTTGTTTTCAACCTTTTTGTTTTTTGTTTTTTTTTTTTTTTTGTATAAAATTACACAATTTGTACTTTTTTTTTCATTTTTTTTTTCTCTTATTTCATTCAAGTTCCTAAACCCATTTTTCTCACTTAACAACATCATTATAAGATTAAAAACACCTTGGGGCTACTTTTTATGCCGCTCAATAATTTTTTTTCCTATTTTTATTTCATCATAACGGTATATAACTAGTTAAAAGGAAATGTAAGTACCAGAAAAACGATATTCTTGATCCTTTTTTATTGTTTTTTTTTTTATTTTCATATATAAACATTTTTTTTTTTCAACTTGGTAGAATAAAAAGTGAAGATTAAAAAAAGAAAAAAATATATACATAAATATATATATATATAAAATAATAATTTTATATATATAAAAAAGAACCTAAAACGCGATTGCTTATTGTTATTATTTTTTTTATTTTTATTTTTATTTTTAAAATAAAACCTCTCTGAATTAATTTTAAAAATTTGAAGCATAATCCGGCAAAATGAGAAGAAATGTATTGAAATGAATATTTCATACAATTTGAGAATAAGGAAGGAAGGCAGTGATTTAAAATAGTATTTTAAGAACAATCCTAACAATAGGCTATTAAATAGGGTGACCATATGATTAAAATACGCCTTTTCAATATATTTTTTCAATTTTAATTTATTTATTTACAAAAATTTAAATTTATGTACAAGTTTTTGTTACTTGACAATCATTAACCTAAGACAACTGCGTATTAAGAGTTTTGAAATATTACCAACCAGGCTTAAAACAAGATTTGACCCATATCTTTAAAAGGACATCATATACCAAAATTTTATTTTCACAGATATCATCTATGTATATGAAAATGACTTCATCAATCTGTCCTAATGTCAGTTTAAGTTTTTTTTTTCTATATTTATCTGTGTTCACTTACAATTTTAATAATTCGAAAATAGTTACAAATTAATTCAATATAATTGCAAAACAATTTTAAAGTTGTAATTTTGACACACATTGTACATAAGAGTTTTATGACTGTAGCCGAAGCTGTCTGGTCTTATAATTTATTAATAATATAAAAATTCAATTGTTTGACAATAGTTTTTTTTTCCTTTTAATATAAAATAAATACAATCAGTTAGAAATTCATTAAAAATTTACATTAATTCAAATATATTTAAAAATTCCACATTTAAACATTAAGAAGTTCGGCGATTTTTTTTTTGTATTGACAGAAATTATCAATTGACTTAATATTACCAGTCAGATCATTAAAAAATTTTAAACAATTTGTCTTTTGACGGTTTGTTTTGAACAGTGATAGATAAAAATTGCATTTGTTTCAGGTGTTATAATTATGCACATCTACATATCTTTACAAAATGAAATAATGATTAATTTGATTATTTATAATTTTAAGGCCCAGAATCTACAATTCACGCTTACATATATTATCGAACCTAAGGTACTTATCAGAATAAATCATACTCGTTGGGTGCAATATTGGGTAATTATGAATTATTTTAATAGATTTTTTCATTAGTATTTCGATTTTTTTTTAAATTAATTTTTGGCGCTTCACTCCATATAGGGTTGATATAAACAACATTTGACAAAATATATAACGAGTATATAATAAAGAGCGTTTTTTTATCAAGAATTTTTTTTAGTCTGCGTAGAATAAAAACATAAGGAGAAATTTTTTTGCAGACAAGATCAATATGATCTTCCCATTTAATTTTGGAATTTACTACGAGACCTAGATAGTTATAACTTTTCACTACATCAATACGTGAGTTGTTGTGTAGAAATGTTGAATCAGAAAATAATTTATTTTCAAATAACAGGATTTTTGTTTTTTTGATGTTTAATAGTAGTCTATTTTTAGAAAGAAAGTGTTCGATTAATACCAGGTCTTCTAACATCGCAATCTTCAAATCAGATTCACTGCTTAAAGAGTACTTTATGACTGCATCATCTGCAAAAAGCGAAGCAGAGCCATTGAGATTTTAGCCGCAACAGATCGTCAATGTATATTTGAAAGAGGTCAGGACCTAGTATAAAGCCTTGTGATACACCTTTCTTTGTTGTTGCTGTTATTCAATCTGTTCAAAGAGAATGTTAAAGGTGTATAAGTGACCATCTGTTTCTAATTTCGATATCAGTAAATTTGATCTTCAATTTGTGTTTAATTTAATGACAGCAATTTTTATTGAGTCGGATTATCATAGCGTCCACAGCCAGAAAAATACAAGATATAATCAATAATAAATTAAATTAAAAAAAAATTGGACCCAGAATGAGGTGATTTAATTTATATTGTAGGTAGGTATGTAATTATGAATTTAAATTTATTAATTTTTTTTTTTTTGCAATTTAAATATTGCAATTGCACATACACATATTCAAGCAAAATGGCTTTGGGAATGTTTTAGAACTGCTCTAAAAATGGTCAGAAAATGGAAAATGCACCTACCAAAAGTTCAACACATGCGTATTTCAAAAATATTTTGAAGCAGCAGGGCATACTTCAAAACTATTTTAACTATTAAGATAACTCTTTAACTGTTATTTATAAACAAAATTAATACAAAACTTGCTAAAAAATATAAAATTATTTCAAGATTTCAGTTTTAATCCAAATTTCAAAATTTTCAAAATTTTAATGAAATCTGCAGAATTTTAACTCAAATTTCAAAATTTTTTTCAAGATTCCAGATTTTCCAGATTTCAGGATTTTAACCAAAATTTCAAATTTTCAATCCAAATTCAAAATATTTAAATCCAAATCCCTAAATTTTAATCCAAATTTCAAAATAAAGCTTTCGGAACAAAAAAATTGAATATGGCAAGCTGTAAAAAAAATATTTTTGTAAAAAACCGAAAAAAATAAATTTAAAATTTATAGATTCGGAATTGGAAGAAGGTTGGTTACAGGATATTTTCATTTTTATTTCTTGTGTTTTACTTGATTTGATTTCTTATTGAATTTTTGTTTTGTTTTTGTTTTTTTTTTTGTATTCTCTTCTGTATTTCCTAATGGTTATTATGGGAAAAATTGGTCGTTTAAAGGACCTTTTTTTTCTCTCTCTCTCTTTTGAATATTTTTTTTTTTTTTTACTCAATTTCTTTTGTTATATTTTTTTATTGGTTTATTATGAACTGGTAGAATTCTGAGAGGAATATTATATATATTATATATATATAGAAGTAGAAGATATAGAAAATATTATGGGTAAAATTTATTTTATTGTGATGAATATTACTACAATAAAAACGAAGCAAAAAAAAAAAAAATATTTTCCAACAGATTTGAAGATTTTCATTTTTTTTTTTTATTATTTATTTTTATTGTAACTACTTGTTGAATTTTGATTCTACACTAACTACAACACAATAAGCAAAAAAAAAAAAAAAATTAAAATGAAAAGCAAAAAATTACCAAAAAAGGACTCTAGAATGAATGAGTTGGGATATTAAAAGAGATGAAAAGAATTGAATTCGGAAAACATAAATTGAATAAATATGGATTAAGTGTAAAAATGACAGTCTGGACCCTTAAAAGATGTTTTTTTGTTTTTTTTGTTGTTGTTGAGGATTTGTTTTTTCTATTTTTGTTATTTTTGTTTTTTTTTTTATTATTATTTATATGGTGGTATATGAACCTGAAATTTTTTTATTTTGAATTAGTTATGGTTTTCGCTATGGTTAATAATATTAACATGAATATTTTTATATTTAGAGATTGTTCTAATAAGAATAATTTTTATTTTAGTGGAAAATCTTTAGGGATTGTGTGTACAATTTATAAATCATTAATTTGACATAATGTGATTATGATTTAGATGTTTTTTTTCACATTATTACATGATTATTAAATAGTTTAAGTTTTAATAAATTATATAAAATATAAATTATTTTATGTAACAAATGGTGGTAGTAAATTTAAATTGTTGAAAAGTTAATTTTAAATATATTAGTTATAAATTTTATATAGGACAGTTCTGATATAATTCAGAATATTAACATATAATGAACATATAATTAATATTTAATTAATAAATAAATAATATTTGAATATTATAATTTAGCAAATAATTTATTAGAATAATCCTAAATTTGTTTTTGCATCTTGGAAATCCCATCTAATAGAAATAAATATTTTAATTGTTTCCAGGTTTCTGTTCACTAATAATTTTTAATATTTGATTGCAAACATCGATATTTCGAAAGCAATATACTTCCTTTGTCAGTGCTTGTGCCTATTCTTGTAAATTAAAATTATCACCAAAAATAAAAATCCAATTAATAAAAATTGAATGGATTCGAAATTGATAGTTCAGCATGGATGTGTAACTAGCTCATCAATTTAAATTGTCCAGTAATTGACAATTATTAAAATGATGAAAATATTGATATGTAATAGGCTAATAGGCTGATTATGAATGCAATTCAACTTCTAGTATCTATTAAGAATATTTTTTTAAAAACACCGTACTTAATTAAGTACGAAAAGGTGATTCTATCTAATTTACTCTATAAAAAAAGACTAAAACGAATTCATATTTCTTGAAACCCAATCTTATTTATTGAATTATTGATTGAATATATATATATATGTTAGATACCATAATTTTGGTTGAAGTTATTGAATTAAACAATTTTTTTATTTAAAATTAATTGGGTTCAAAGTCAATATTTTACAAATGTCAATATGTTTGTTTATACAAATTTCAATTATTTGATATAAAATTTGTCAAATTAAATTTGACGAGTTACAACCAAAATCATTTTTATAATTTTTTTTTTGGTCGTCCAATACAAATTTTAAGAGCCAATTTAATGTAGAGAAAAATTAGAATATTGAAAAAAATTTAAATCAGAACTGCCTTATCCAATTTTAATCCAATTTTCAAATGATCATAAATTTTATAAAACAACTTTGATATATTTTTAAAATTTTCTGCTAGTCCTTTAGACTAGAATTTTATGCTCATCAAGGTAAAATCTGATCACATCATCAAATTTGTTGTTTTATCTTTTATTTTTTTGTTTTGTTACCAAAAATAAAATTTTCTTTTATATTTTTTAATTTTCTATTTTGTATTTTTTATTTTCTTTTCTTATTTTCTATTTTTTTATTTGTAAAGAGGTGGTTTTTATTACCCTAAAACTTTTCTACTCATGTTGACCGCCTTTATGATGTTCACAATATATTAGTGTATATATATATATATATATATATATATATATATATATATATATATATATATATATAACATTATAATATAGATAGAAACGATTTTCTTTTTTCGGGAAAATCTTTTAAGGGCTTAAATGGAAAAGTCAAATGGAAAATTTTAATCAAATTGTTGTATTTGAATTTTGTATTGAATTGTTGGTATCTCTACAATTTTAGATTGTAGAAATAAATATATACCTATTATATATATATTTCAATATTACAAAATTAAAAGATTTTAAGAGAAGTAAGAAGCAAGTTTTTTATTGTGGAATTGTGAGCTGACAACATTTTTGATAGAAAATTTTTCATTTTAAATTTGTTAAATGAAATTGAGAGATTTGCTCGTCTTTTAAAACATAAATAATTTATTATTAAATATTAATATTTATTTTAAATATAAATTTTAAAATTAAATAATTTAATGTTTTTGTATAAAATGTTTGTATTTAAAAATTTTCTACAATTAATCTGTAACATTTTAGACCTAGCTAATATAGCATTTATTTTTCATAGCATTTATTTTATTAAATAAATAAGTGATGATAAAATAAGAACTATAAATTTTTAATTTGAAAATAATGAAGACAAAATGGTATAAAATATTAATATATATATATTTTTATTTATTTTAAATTTTAATTTGTAATATATTTATTTACAATTTTATATAATAATGCTCTCTAATTTTTTTTTTGAAATTCAATTTTTCTGATTCAATTTTTGACATTAATTTAAACTTATTTTACCAATATAGCAATAACATAAATATTTACAAACTCATTTAACGATACATGAGATTCATTATAATCCATGAAATACATCTGGAATTATTTTTGTATAATAAATTTTATCAATTTATATACGCTGTGAAACTGTCAATCTTTTAAAAATGATTTTCCAAACAATACTGAATGCATAATATTATCAATTTTGGATGGAATCTGAACAAAATGACATGATGATATGATGTTGATAGTTTACATAAGAAATTATGAGTCTTTTAAAATCTATATTTTTTACATAATTGAAATTCAAGTAATTGTTTTTACATAAAACTCAATATGGTGCTTAAATTATTTTGTTTAAGATTTGAGATAACCTTATGTTGATGTATTCCATGCGTTTCGTCATAGATACCAATGGAACACAAATGTTTTGCTAAATTAAAAATTACATTCTATTAAAAAATACACTATATTTTGGCATATTTGATTATAATAACGGTTTGTACGCAATTTTAATAATTTTAACAGATATTTATAGGACCATTTACATCGTGTGGTATTGGTTAAATGGATAGGTGATGGTCACTTTTAGATTTAAAAAAAAACATTTTTGTAGCACTTTTTGTTATTAACAACTCTTGCAATTGCTATAACAACACTCTTATAGTAATATTATTCGTAAGACATGATTACAGCACCTTTAGTCATCATCGGAAGTCTTATAGGAGTGTTGTAGCAGTAGAGAATTTGATTGAAGAAGTCTTACTGAACAGTTTTATAGGTCCAATAATGGATAGAAAATTATTTATATACATTTTTATTAATTCACTCTTTTATTGGTGAAATTACGATTCCTTTTTAATCATATCGCACATAACCGTTAGTCACCATATACTCAAATTAAGTGAATTAAATTAGCATATAAAGTCTATTAGAAAATTAAGCTTCAAAAATATATACACAATTGGTATTACATATATTGTTTTAGTAATCATAATTTTGTCAACTAGTACCCATATTATATAAATTCAACTAGGACCCCCCAAATTCAACTAGAACCCCTATTATATAAATAACGAAATAAAAATATTTGCTGTCGAAACAATGAAACAAAAATGCTCGACCTGTGTTAGGTTTTTATCCTCTTTTTTAACATCAAAATACTGCAAAAACATTGGAAGTCTATAAACGCAATACAAAAATTCAAATGACAATGTTTGGCATGTTCTAGGCATGTTTTTATGCATTTTTCATGTCGGTATACTACAAAAACATTACAAGTCAGTAAATACAGTTATTAAAGACTAATATGACAATGTTTGGCATGTGCCGAGCATTTTTTTGTGCATTTTGTCATATTGGTGTATGCTTCAAAAACATCGCTAGCGCATAAAAGTACAGTGTAAAAGACTCAAATTTTACCTTTGAATCTTTCTTCTTAACCATAATCCCCAGACAAATACTAATAACAGTGAAGACAGAGAAGATTATTAAATTACTTACTGAATTATGATTTAAAATACTATGAATTACTAAAATCTGTACGAGTTTTATAAGCTCATTGAGTTAGATAAATAAATAAATAAAAAATATAAAAAAATAATACAGTATTTTAAGTCTGACTTTAATCATAATGAAACATCACCAAAACTTGGTATCATAAATTTTGAACAACCAGAACTCCTTTTAAAGACTATATAAAAAATTATTTTTGAAATTACTCTATTTTAATAATTCATATGACAAAAATTGGACTTAAGATGTTTTTGTCGTATACCAACACTGCTGTAAGAAGATAAATATTTTTAATTTTATATATATTTCATTCAAATTTGATTTTTAAATCAAAAGTATATCTGAAATTATAAACTAAATGTTAATTACAATGGACCTCACACTGGTCTAAGTGCGTTTCTAAGTGTGTCAAGGTATTGTCAGCAGTCATTACTACCTATAACCAGCCATTACTACCCATTAGTATACAAGTATATTAAACTAATGGTTAGTCTTAAAGATAAAAATTTAATTTTAAGTATTATAAGATTCGTTATCCCCAATACAAATACAAATAACAGTGAAGACAAAGAAGTCAGATAAAACAATATTGAAACAACAATAATCACATTATTTGCTATTTTCATCCGATAACCCTATTAGTTGTACTATTATTATTAACTAATAATTAAAATTATATTAAATATCAGTGGTGAGCCGTCCTAATAGACAAGTTGGGCACTGCCCATCTCAGTAATATCTAGCTAAAGTTAATAAAAAACTAAGCTCTGAAACTCAATAGACAAAAAAGCTTTTGTGCAAACCCTTTTTTACTTTTATACAATTTTTATTGTATCCTAATTATAGAAATTATTTTAATTTTTTATTGTTTTTCCAAAATTTTTACCATTGTTTTATTACAATTATAATAATTTACCGTTCAACCAATGTCAATATTTTCGATTTTTTTATATATTTAAGCTGTCTGATCTAGAATTTTAGACTACGATCCGCTGCTTTTGTTTGATTGTTTTTACAGTTGTTATTTTTTATCACAATTTGCCCCACAAATTGATTTCTTACAAAATTTTTATTTTTTTTTACTTCAACTTTTCAACCTCTTTTAAAGCTCTATTTTATAAGATTCTAATCATAAGAGTTACAATAAAGTGAAAAAAAAAAAAATTGTGTGTAAGATTTACCACTGAGATTTAAAATTAAAAAAATAATAATAATAATTTCATACTTAAATAAAGTAACTACGATTTTAATCAACTTTAAAATTGATTTTTATCTTTAAATCACAACAACAGACATTTTTAAATATAGTTAATATACAAAGTTATTAAAAAAATGTTTCATTTTTTATTTTTAATACCGGCAATATTTCTTTGATATTCTCACCTTTAGTATAGCTAGCTATCTATCTACAATATAGTTTTAATTTTTTGTCTCTTGACTTCCATTTGTTTTTTTGTTTTGTTTTGTTATTGTATTTTTTTTCTTTATAAACGGTTTATTTGTGATTTGTATCGCGCAATCTATTTATAAACAACGCAATGATTATTATATACGAGTGAAGTGATTGAATTGTTGTTGTTGTTGTTATGGTTTGTTTATTTTTTTTATTTTATGTGTAACCAAAAGGTGTTTAATAATGAGCAAATAGGAAAATATAACTAAACTAGTGATATAGTAATGAATGTCTGTACATATATATGTATATAGTCTGTATGTATGTATGTAAAATTTATGTTTAAAGTGACATCTAATATTTGATAAGTGAAAACTACAAAAAAAAAATAGAAAATTACTGGTTTGCAGCTCTTAGATTAGATATATAGGTATTATTTTGTACATGAATGTGTGTATTTAGTAGATATTTTACTAAATGATGGAACTGCTTTTTTTATTATTATTATTTTGTTTTTTTTTTTAAGATAAGAAATGATTTTTTATTTAATTTAAGCCTGAAACTGTCATTTTAAATGATATTTGATAAAAAAAAAATAATATAAAAACAAAATAGAAGCGGTAGTCGGAACTTCTTTTTGATGAAAATATAGGGGAAAAATAAAAACTGATTTAATTTTTTTTTTTTTTTAAATACATATACATATTATTATCTATTTATCTTTATTTTATTTTAATCATATAACAGCAATTAAGTACTATGTATAATTAAGTATTGATTACTCAATTGAATATTTGTTGTTGTTGTTGTTGTGTAGTGAAATAAAAAGCCGAAAAAAAACTTAATTTTTTTTAGAAAGTGGTTCATGTTTTTTTTCTCAATAAGTTGAGTAGACCCTCTCCATATGTACATAACTATAATATAAGTATATACATTAGAAGTTAATTGGTTTATATAAATACATCTATTCATTAATAGTTAATCAAATTTTAATAATGATTATTAGCTTATTGATATTTAAAAAAAAAAAAAACAAAAACAAAAATTCAAATAAACAAATATTAGTGTAGATATATAGGTATGATCTGATTTTGGTTCATTTTTTAAGTGCTTATATATGATAACAACAAAAACAAAAACTGAAAAAATAGAAAAAAAGGGAAAATTTCCGGTTTATTTTTGAGGAAAGAAATATCAAAAAAAAATTGACAAAAGGTGTTTTTTATTTGATTTGTAATAACAATACCTATATATTGATTGATAAATTGGATAGGTAAATATATATATATATATAATTTAAAATTTAATAGTTTGTACTATTTTTTTTATCTATAATTACTCATTGTTTAATTATTTGATAAGTGGGCTATTCAAAATTTAGAATTACGTTGAATTATTATTTGACATTATTAAATTATCATCATGTATTATCACCATAATGAATAACAAAAACAAACGTGATTTGTATAAAAAATCAAAGTTTAAGATATAACTTTTCAATTTAATTTAAAAATTTATGAAGCACTGTCAGTTGTAATTATTAATATAAATAATTTAAATCATTTCAGTTAATTCAGTAATGTATTTATCAATGTAATGTATTAGTAAACGTTTGGCTTAACGAGTCATTTAAGCCAAAAATGTTAAATTGGATCTGTTTATTGTCTTCTCAATGTTTAATACAATTGTATGACAGTTAAAGACGACTCGTTAAGCCAAAAACTAAATTGGAACTGTTTATTATCTTCTTAATATTTAATACAATTTTATGACAGTTAAAGGCGACTTGTTAAGCCAAATGTTAAATTGAAACTGTTAATTGTCTTCTCAATGTTTAATACAATTTTATGACAGTTAAAGACGTCTCGTTAAGCCAAATGTTAAATTGAAACTGTTAATTGTCTTCTCAATGTTTAATACAATTTTATGACAGTTAAAGACGACTCATTAAGCCAAATGTTAAATTGGAACTGTTTATTGTCTTCTCAATGTTTAATACAATTGTATGACAGTTAAATACGACTCGTTAAGCCAAACGTTCTAGCCTAAACTGTTTAATATCTTCTTAATATTTAATACAATTTTATGACAGCTAAAATAATGAGGAGAGTTGTAGACTAAGAGATAATTGCTTAAAACTATAATATTTATATGAGTCCAAAATATTTAATATAAATACATAGGTGTATATTGAAAAGTTAAAATACAATCTGTAAACCACTAACTTAAATAATTTTTTACATATTAATTTTAATTTTAAATTAACTTAATCACATTTTCTTTAAATTTAATTTTATGTTTT
Organism: Argyra leucocephala; assembly: GCA_963942445.1. Classification (NCBI taxonomy): domain Eukaryota; kingdom Metazoa; phylum Arthropoda; class Insecta; order Diptera; family Dolichopodidae; genus Argyra; species Argyra leucocephala. Next base: position 40,272,309 of record OZ012679.1, read on the forward strand.
ATTATTTCAACAAATTTTCAAAATGACTCATATTATTATTTTAATTTAAATCGAATTAATAGATATAATCTATTCCGATCTAGATGATAGTGTAGTGGATATATCATCTGTACTATACTAATCAGCAGGTCCTGGATACGTATCCTGATCAGACGACATGATTAATTATTATTATTTCATAAAAAATAAAAAAACGGTTTTCTATATACATTATCCTAAAAACATTAATGTCAAAAAACGAAATTATTAACAAATAAGGGTTATCCCTATCACATGATCTATTGCAAAAAAAACTAATATGGCCCATTTATGTGTATTATTCTTTTTGAGTGTTTCTAGTAAAATTCTTGAATGATTGAAATTAAAACTGATCTTTGTTGTGGTAGTACAGTACTTTAAATTTTTTTTTTATCCAAGTTGGTATATTATGAATGACCAAATCGTGTTGAAGTCATCAAAATCGTATGAATTTGTTTTGCAAAAATTCAATTACCAAGTTTTTGGCATTTAAAGGTATTTAATTGTCGGTTCATTTTATTCAAAATTCAAAGCATAAGTTCTAAAGTACCGTTATTAAATAAAATTAATATTATTATTATAATTCATAATATATAATATTCATAAAATAATATTCCTAATTAAATTTTGGTCTTATATCAACAAGCCATAAAATTAATAATTTAATAAATTTAATTTACTTCTATCTTTTCTATTTAAATAAATAATAATTATGTTTATATATAGAAATTTATACTTCATAAAATTCATACCGTTATATTCAAAAGCTTTAAATTTATTATTAAATAAAATTAATATTATTTTTTTTAAAAAATATAAATAAAAAATTAAAATTAAATTTTGGCCTTATATCAACATGCCATAAAATTAATAATTTAAAAAATTTAATTTATTCCTATATTTTCTATTTAAATAAATAATAATTATATTTATATAGAAATTTATACTTCATAAAATTAATACCTTTATATTCAATTAATTTAAAATGTATTAATAAATAAAATTAATATTATTATCATAATTTATAATTATATAATATTAATTAATAGTATGTATCTAATTAAATTTTGGTCTTATACAATGCCATAAAATTAATAATTTAATAAATTTAATTTATTTCTATCTTTTCTACTTAAATAAATAATAATTATATTTAAATAGAAATTTATACTTCATAAAATTAATACCGTTATATTCAATTAATTTGAAATTTAATCGAAATATTTCAATATAAATTGAATTCATTGAAATAACACCCATTAATTCATATACACCTATACAAATATTTTCAATTACATATTAATTTTCTTTTCTTTTTCATTTTCTATATTTTAATTTATTTTTATTATTTTTTTAAATAACAAATTACCGTAATTCATCCATTTTGTAAAACAATAATGAAAAACCGAAAAGAACAACCCAAAAAAATTATACCATTCTTCATTTACACACTTTTAATGATTCCTATAACTTGAAGTATAATATATTATGTATAAATATCATTATGTATATAAATAAAATATACATAAAACAAAAACAAAAACCTACCAATAACTAATAATTATTATTATTAAGCTATCAAATCAAATCTATTTACAATACCGTTATTGTATAAATATGCTTATTTTATATATATGTATATACTCTATAGAATAATATATCTATCTATTCTACCCCACCTACAACACAACCACTAAATTATACTTAACAAATAAATTAAAAAACAATAACAACAAAATCACAGACAAACGGTAAATAATATTGAAAATGAAAACCCCTTTTTTTATTTTCATTCTAATAAAATGAAACAATGTAAATTCAGAAAAACAGATAGAGAGAGAAATAGATAGAGAAAGAGAGAGGGAGTAATAAATAAAAAAAGAAAATTATATTACCTACATTTGTTGTACATTAACATGTACATATATATATCTATGTATAGTATATATTGCATTCAAATATTTCATTCCATTTAAAAAAAAAAAAAAAACAACTAAAACAAAAATAAAAACACATTGAAATTTTCCGCTTTTCATTTCAACTAATTTTTTTTTTATTATTTGTATTTTGGTAAATACACCTTATTTTAGCAGCAGTCACCCACCCATAATCAACCCCCATCCATAAATTTTACAACACTTCAATTTCCATTTCTATTTGTATTTTTGTATACATTTTAGTAAGTAAATAAATAAATAATAAAAAAAAAATTAAACAAATAAATAACAACGGATTGAAGAGATGTCAATTAGTTAGATTGATTTCCATTGAATTGATTCAATAGATATTATATTATTATATATAATTTTTTCTTTTTCTAAAACATAAATTGTACTTTCTCTTTCTCAGCCCTTATGTATACATATATGCAATTTAAATTTTATATGGTTGTATTATTTTCAAAGGAATAACTATATACATATATATATACATATATATGTAAATATATATACATTATCTTATGTATATTATTATTTTCTTAAGGATTTGCAGTTGTATATTAGCTTTTTTATTTATTTTAAATTTACAAAAAATCTGATAGATTTAATATTTAAGCCTGGAAATGAATCCAAAATTTAAAGTGTATTTTAGTAAAAAAAGATAGCTATATATATAAAAAGGAGTACATATATATATATATATTTAGTATACATATATTTAAATTTTACTTTTATTTTGTATTACATGTCACGTCTATATATATATATGAGTAAGATGTTCTGGAAAATAGTGTGCTAATGTATGATATGTACTATACGTTACCACTAGCACCAATATACAAATAACAAAGTGTAGGTTGATAAGACACATATTTTATAAGTCAGAGGGGAATAATATAAGAAAAGACAGGATTTCTTTCCCATCAATTTCAGTTTCGATTTGGATGTACTATTTTGTAATTCAGCATAATCAATTTACATTCACGCTTATTTGTAGCGACAGTTCAATAGTCAATTCAGAATGCAGTCAATTTGAAATACAAATTTTATAATATATATATATTTGATTAGCTTTTTTAAAATTGAAATTGAATAATTGTGAATTGCAAATGATAATTTCTGTATTTTAAATGACTATTCTGAATTATTATGTTTTAATTATAATTTTGAGTGTTTTGGTCGATACAACATGTTGGATTGTAAATGTGTTGAATTGTAATTAAATTTATTCAATGAGCTTTCCTTTATTGTTCGAACTATTTGGAAAACTTCTAGTTTGAATTTGATTAGTTTGACAACTTATATATGTATATATGGCTATGTAGATTTTGAAGAAAAATTGTGAGTTATAAAAATCAATTATAATAAATTATAATTGGCGAATGGTAAATTAGAAAAACACTGTGACATAACATCATAGTACGTGGTGGAAAATTTAAACTAAAAGAAGTCGGATTAAGCCTGACCGAAAATAAAAATTATTAGCACAGCGGATTTTGGATACCCCTATATTCAGATAAGAATATAAGATAATAATAGGAACAACATTTTTTTTTTGTATGATATCGTTTCAAATAAATGACATATGTATGTATGCCAGTATATATTTGTGTTTTCATTATAAAATGAAATTACCCACCTACACCAGCCGTGATTAGCTACATGTATTCTTATCGTTTTTCACTTCACTGGGTAGTTCTGGGCTTCGGTATAGGTCAGATATTAATTATTTCCACAAAGTTGTACATATGTATGTATATTAGTATATACTGTTGTTATTCTATACTTAGTGTCGCTTGCAGAATATGTATTTTCAATTTTCTCTCAGAGTATTTGAATCATATCCTGATTGCAACATGGTTAGATTGAAATTTTCTTCTATGTCCTACCGATTAATGTATAGATAGAGAGGTATTACCCATACAGGAATTAACCAAATCAATTAATGCTGTCATACAGTAAATGCGGCTACAAATGTATACCTAACTCAACAGTCACTTATTTTTAACTTTTTATTAAAACACCCTGTAAATAAATTTTCATAATATTTTTATATTTGCACACCTTGTAATTATATTTTCATAATATTTTTAATATTACACATCCTGTAATTATATTTTTATATTATTTTTATATTTGCACACCCTGTAATTTTATTATTAATTCAAATGGATTTATTGTATTTAATCAATTTTAAAAATGTATATTATTTTTTATATTTGCACACCCTGTAATTATATTTTTATATTATTTTTATATTTACACACCGTGTAGTTATATTTTTATAATATTTTTTATATTTGGAACACCCTGTTATATTTTTATATTATTTTTAGATTTGCACATCCTGTAATTATATTTTCATAATATTTTTATATTTACACACCCTGTAATTATATTTTTATATTATTTTTATATTTGCACACCCTGTAATTTTATTATTAATTCAAATTGATTTATTGTATTTAATCAATTTTAAAAATTAACAGTTAAATCTGTAATACTTTATTTTCTTGTTTTTTATTTTTCTTAGGAATTTGGAAATGGTGAGTATAAAATCCTTAAATGAACGTAAATTATTTTTTGACATACTCAAATTTATTTCTTACTCCATTTTTTAATTCAATACATTTATTTATTTATTATGTATCTTTAAATATAAAATTGCGTTAACATTTAATTTTATTTACACAAAATAATAAAGTATATATATAATTTTTTGATGATGTTGTTGTTGTTGTTATTGTAATAGAGAACGCTTCATTTTTAAAATTGTTTTAAAATGAAATTGATTTTATTTGTTTATTGTTTTTTTTTTTTTGTTTAAATATGGTTAAAGGAATAAAGAAAAATGGTAGTAAATTTGTCAGATTACCGCACAATAAATTTAATATAAGCCATTTATAACACTGTGATATATATATATATGTTATATATTATTTATATGTACCGTTAATATTTATTTGTACCGTTATAAAAAATGAATACCTGTGAAATTTGCAATTGTACGCTACACACACACACATACAAATAGTACAGAGAATTACTGTTTTGGATTTAAATTAAATGGTAGAAAATAATTTTATTAAAATATTGGCAAGGGAATGAAAATTTGATTCGATTCGACTCATGTCAGTGTTGCAATTTTTTTTTTTTTTATATATAAGTGTGTGTATATAAAATGTATTAACTGATTTATTTGATTTTCAGAATTGAGTAATAAATTTATTTTTCAAAATTTTTATTTTATGCTACTATTATATACCTTTATGTATATATAATAAAATACATAATATGAATTGAATTCGTTTGAAATTGACGATTATTTAAATAGGCAAACAAAAACATAATAATAATAATTCGTATACGTAACGTGTAGATACTTACGTACTATAGGGATATAAATACAAAATACACATCTGTATTTTAATTCAAAAGTAAATCAATTCACGGTATTCAATCAGATGTCACAATAAAAATAAATCAAATTTAAATAAAAAATAAGTATAATACATTTTAAATAAAAAAAGGGTAAAATAAAGTTTAAAATTGATGAAAAAAAAAAGTTTTTGACATTTTTGGTTTTATCAGGATTTTTATAGTGTTTCCGTAAATTGTAGATTTTATGTGAAATTTTTATTAAAAAATATTTATTTTATTAAAAATTTAATATTCGTTTTTTGGTACCTAATATTAATAAAAATTATAATAAATTTAAAACTTTCGAATCTCAGTACTCTGAAAAAGATACCAGCGAGCTGAAGGACGAATTATGGTTTGTCAGATAAACTATCGATGGATACACAGCCATTTTAGATCATTCTGTGAAATATTAGATCACTCTCACCTGTCTTTAATAATTTCAATTCAATCTGTATAGAGAGTCAAATAAGTCCAAACTCTTCACAGATTACAATGAAATTATTTAAGATAGGTTATCAGCCGGAAAATAAGCTATCGGTGGATTTACAGTCATTTTAGATAATTCTGTGAAACATTAGATCACTCTCATCTGGCTTTAATAACTTCAATACAATCCGTAGAGAGTCAAATAAGTCCTAACTCTTTACAGATTACAATGAAGTTATTAAAGATAGGTTATCAGCTAGAAAATTAATCTACTTTTATATAAAAAAAAACATTGAATATAAATTTTTTACTTTGGAGGGATTAAAACTGTTAAGTACAGCAGTAGAATTTCGTCAAATAATGATAATTGATAGTGACTGTGACAAAAAGTAACAGCGATCAAAAATGTTGCATTGCTACACATTTTCGGTATTTTGTAAAGTGATCATTTTTAAAACTAACAACATTAAGAAACATCTAAAAATGTATATATTACAAAGAGAGCATATAAATATAAAAAAAAATAAAACAAAAAAAAGAAAGCACAAATAATTTTATGACAAATATTAAAGTTATAGTGTATAAAAAGAGAAAAAAGACAAACAATTGTTTTGTGCTCTCAATTTAACAAAAACTGTCAATATCATAGTGACAAGATGGTTACAAAATGACAAAAAAGAATTTGTCACTATCATCTTACAAAATATCACTCCAGGTTTATGCTAACACAAATTTAACCCATCACCAGCCTTTACCATCAAGCATGGCTGACTATAGTACCAATTATTAATAAATGAAAATTTGACATTTTAAGAGATTAAGAGGTAGTCGTGCAAATATACAATTGCCGTATTATTGCAATAATATTACTGGTTTAGTAAAAAAAATTTGTCTAGATCAAAAAACACAATGATTTGTGGTTAGTACTTGAAATACATATTAGAACTGATATAAAAACAATAAATTATTAAAACAAAAATGAATGGTGGAGGTTGAAAATGGTATATGAGATTAAATGAATACTGTTAAAAATTGTTTAAGGCTGTTGTATTCCTAATCAAACACTATAATTGCTGAAGAAATTCTAATTACATATATACCAACTTACTATTACTCTAAATAGTCTACCAAAGTCTACCTAGTCTACAAAAAAGTCTACCTAATATCTTCACTAAAATAAAAATGAATGGGCATTAAAACTATTATTGTAAGATTAAATTAATAATATTAATATACAAATAGTCAAAGGGGGGTATTTAATCAAATACAAATACGTATAATTATTTTGGAAAAACTCTATACTTCCATATACACTAAATTGGTATATAAATACTAAGTTAGTTATTGTGTATCTATTGCCTAATTGGACTGTGTCAATTAGAGTTTAAGTGTCATTTAAAGTTGGCTGATTCAAAGATATAAAGCAATGTAATTTCAAATTAATGTACTCTAATTCAATGACAAATTTATTTATATAAGACTCTGTTATAGGCACACACCTTTAAGTCTAAATTTTTAAAGTATTGTAAATCAAAATATTTACTAAATATATTTCAGAATGGTGTTTTAGTTACACTTGATATACTACTGACTATTTCTATAAAAAATTACATAATTAAATATTCGTTAAAGTACCGTCGTCCGGTAATAGTGGAATTGCGGCTTTCACTTTAAATTAAATCTTTAAATTAATCTAAAGATTTGTATTACATACTTTAAAAAAAATTAGCTTTATCAGCTTTTATTCACTTATTTTATTGTTGTATCCTATTTCACTTCATTTGGGAGTATACGGCTTTGACACAGTTCAGATATTGTGGTTTTGAGAGATTAAGATTTTTCTTCAGTTTTTCATCATCTTATTTTCATAAAAGCGCATAATTGATTACTCCACTATATCTATTCTACGTAGTATTGCTTAAGCCACCTATCGTCTAGTTGAAAGGTGGACTTAAACCCTCTGTTTATTATCCCTTTGTCTGTTTATTATCCCACCAATTACGCTTTATACAGATATCAATTGTTTAGGCACATAAAATTAAACATATTTATTACTTTTAATCTAACATACTTCAGTCAATCAGTTAATTATAAAACGAAATCAGATGATAATTCATGTATAATATACGGTTAAAAAATATCTAGATATAATATGAATTCATACAATTTAAATGAATAGGTTCTTAAAATTTAAATTACTTTTAAAAATAGCTTTTATGCATTTATTTTACTTCGGCTCAACTTGAGATATTATGGTTCTGTTTGAGGGACTGAAACTGTGCTTCAGTGTTCAATTATCATCATTTTCACAAATTATATAATTGATTACCTACTACAGGTAGTGTCGCTTGTACCGCTTATCGTATAGTTACGAATTTAATCTACCACAGAATGTTAAGACATAGTTGCACATCGTTAGATTGCATTTATATGCTATTCTTCCTTCCAATTAGGCTTTATAGAGACATCAAGTGTTCTTAAAGTTCTATTTAAATTTCCAAGTGGCAGTTTATTTAATCTCAATATCGCAAATAATTTTCTTGATTAAAAATAAATTGAATATTTTTGTTATATTCCTGAATAGATTCAGTTAATGATCAAAAAATATATTTTTAAATTTAATCAGTACATTTTTTTAATCTTATATATAATACACAAAATGAACGACGTGGGGAAAAAAGCCAAAATAGTTAAATAGTAAATTACACCACAAAAGTAAAAAAATGTTTGCAAAACGGTGGTGAATACTCAAAACATTTAAAATATAGTTACACCATATAATTTATAAACGACCGTTATTTACGAGTAGATCTACTATAAAAAAAATAATAATAGCTCTAATAGCAGAAAAAAGTTAAGCTAATTCCAATACTATGACAATAGAAAAATGCATTCATTTTTTACACTTTTATTTTTTATTTCATTTTTAAATCAGCTCTCAGTAAATTTAAATTTACTTTAATATTTTACAAAAAAAAATTTTAATTAATAATACAACATAATCAACATAACCACAATTTAAATTATGTAAAAAAAATAATAAATAAGATTCATATAAATTGATATGAATCCATGATAATGTTGTTATCCAGGATTTTTTAAATAAAGTTACTACTGTGCAATTGCAGAGGGGCCCACTAGTATTTATAAATAGAATATAGAAAAAATTAAATCCTGATACATATATATATACTTTCAGTCAGTTAATTATGGCAAAAAAAAATATTTGAATTCACATGACTCAATATCAAATTTAGTTAGGATATTAAAAATGAGTGGGCAGTGGTACTCAGAACCAGAGTGGTCAAAATTTTCTGATTATTAGTGACTGTGATATTATTAGTGCTATATAAATTTCCTTCAAATTTCACTCTCGTATCAGGTACTATATACTATCAGAGTTATTAATTCGATTTCGATATCTACTGATAGTGCTGTAAACACCAGTGATAATTACAATGTTTGAATGTGTAACTGAAAGAAGGAAAAATTTCGGTATTACTTTACTGATTAGAACACATGAGAATGAAAATCGGGTTCACTGGTGATACATTAGTATAGCCAATGTGTTATGTTGTTATCTATTAACAATAACAACAACACAAAAATATGTATTAAAAGTAATTTTGTATTAGTATATCTTAAAGTTTATATGATAATGCGTCTCTTATTTGATAACAAAAAATATTAAATTATTCCTGGAACCTCAAAGCTTTTATAAGGTTTGGGATGAGTGTATGGTCTAAGAAAATACTATCAAAGCAATTTACTGGTACTTATAATTATAATCTCATATATTTAGAAAGATGATTAAGTTAGAAATAGTATATTCTGAGATTTCGGAAATCAAGGATGGCATAGCAATCCACAGGACAATGTTGTTGTTTGTTATTTATGCAATTTATATACCAATGAATATCCATCAGAGTTAAAAAATACTAAAATAACTAAATTTGCTGATGACACAGCTGTGAAGTGACTATTGCTGATAAAAATGATGAATCAACAAAAAAGACTAGTTGTCAGTAAAATAAAACGCTGAGACTGGACAAAACATATAGTAGAATAAATGATCGTAAACACTAGTTCATATAAACTTCACAAACAAAGGAATTAAATCTCTTCTTAATGACGGCATTTTATTATTATTTTTTTTTTGTAAATAAAATTCAAAATATGTTAACACAATGTTATAAATTTAAAGTATGTAACTATTTAAATTTAAATTTAAGTTCTTATATTTTATGACTAAATAAAATTTAATAGTAAATTTTTGTAATTTGTACTTTAAAGTTGTTACGACGTTGGAAAAATAAGATTTTAAAATTACAAGATGCAAAGCTAAGATAAAAAGAAATTATTTGCTACATTTACATTTATTTTTAGTTTATTTATATTTGTATAAAAACTGAATAAATAAAAAAAAGCATAAAAAATAAATGTATTGAATTCAAAAATAAATTTAACTATTTTTCAACACTCTGCTAATCAATGAAAATGAATCCTTATAATACACACATCAAATAATTTGAATTAATGTTATTGAAAAACAAATATAATGAATCTATACCAACTTTAAACAAAAAAAAAAAAATTAATTTAAAATTTACAAAAATAAAAAAACAATAAACCTGTTAAAAAAAATAAAAACAATTTAAACAAACACACATTCAATAAAATTCACTCATCAAATAGGTAGTGGTGGTATTTTAAATCAAAATCGCGAAAATATATGCGAAATCATTATTCTTAAAATTATAATGTAAAATGAGTTTCAGTTTTGTTTTTTCAATTTATTTTTTTATCATATTTTTTTTTAAATGTATAAATAAATAAGTAAAAGGTATTATATAGTCTTATTATACGTTTGTAATGTTATTTTTATATTTATTTTTATGTTAAGTTACAGCCTCTATTACAATGGACCTTTCTGGTCCCATTATGCCGGATAGCCAATACTACCGAGCTATACATATTCAGCCTCTAATAATTCACCAGTTCAGAATAAAACACGAATTTAATAATGTTATTTAAAATTTATATTTTCTAATACCGCCGAGTAGAAAGGTTCAATTGATAAGGTTTTACCTATTTCATAAAATATTATTATTTCACTGTTTTTTTGTCTGATTTATTTTTTTTTTTTTGTAGCGTGAATATTTTTTTTATGATATTTTTTTCTCTATATAGCTTTTATTTTCTGAATTGAATCGACATGCGAGACTGCGTGACATTTGCGTATCAATCAAAAAAGTTTTTTTTTTTTTTGAACAAAGTAACGAAATTTCACATACTCGTCGTATACACCAATTTTTTTTTTTGATTTTCAGTTTTTACGTATATTTTTTTTATATTCTCTATTTATTTTTTTATCATACATTTTCATTCTGATTCCACACGAGATTCATTTTAATTTACGCAAATACATAAAAAACACGTGCTTGCGTAATATACACTTGCATTCGTATATATATATGAATAACGGGATATGAATTCTTAACATTGAATATTGTATATTGCAGCTGTATATACAAATAAATATACAAAAAAAGACATATAATAAAAAAAAGTGTTCTATTTTACCGTTAAAAAGTATATATAAAAATTATTATTATTATTATAATATTATTTTGTTAGTATTTCGTTTTGATTTTCATAAAAAAAAAAAATAAAATTTTCATCCCCTTCAGTCGTATTACTGTTTTTTTTTTGTGACAAATTTAAGTAGCGTCATCTATATAAACACACGCGTAATAAATAGGTTTTCTTTGTTGTTTTTATTGTTTTTTTTTTTTTTTGACACATAATATGTGTTTAACGTATGTTGAAGGATAAATTTTATTTACAAAAACAATAATATGTATATTTTGATTTAAATGGTGGTTTTAATTTATAGGGTGATTCAGTTTATAACAGTGATATGAATAAAATGTGGCTAGCCATTTTACTAAATATTAAAATGAAAAATATTGCAATAAGCTAAAATAATTATAGATGTAAATACATTTAGTACATACATAATAAATAAAAAATGTGTTGAATGTCAGAATTTTAAAAGGATTAAATGTAAATTTAGATTTAATTTATTTTCATCTCAAGTATGGGCTCAATTATGGCTTATACAGAGTGTAATAAATATCGGAATTGAAATTGAGTATGAATTCAGAAGTAGTGAAAAACATAATTTAAATAATTTACATATTCAAAATTTAAATCATGTTTGACTGACGACAGGTACTAATGAATAGCCAAATCAATATCAAATGTCAACTAGGAAGGCACCTCCGAAAACATGGAATGAATGCTGGACGTATAGTCATTTTAATAGTCAAATTAGTCAAATTGAACAATAATAATATTAATAATAATTTGAACGGTTAATTTGAAAATGTATATGTCTTACTATAATAATAGAATTGGACAAGGACATAGCCGTGCAATTTTAAACAATCAAACGGGGAAGTGCACAATATCTCTTAAAACGCTACATCTACATTTAAATTAATTCTATAATTAATTCAAAAAACTATAAAAACTACATAGAACAGCCAACTGTACAAAAAAGAAAATAAAAACACAATGGGTTAAATTCAGCACCTCAAAATATGATAAACATTTTGAAATACATAATTGGGAAGCCTAGGAGTATATATATTTAACACAGTGGCACTGCGTTACGGTATTACTTAGTAATAGTTAGTTTATATGTACAAATTGATTGTACATAACAAATTAGGATATAATATTTATATAAATTTATATCTACTTACAAGTACATAGTTGGTTGTGTGAAGCAGTATAAAAACCATTAATAGAAACATCAAAATAAAATTAATTCGTTTTCATTCTATACAGTTTAATAATAATAACATTTATTCATTAATCGATATTTTCATAATATAGAATACGATTAAAACATCATCCCCCAAATAGAATTATTATATAACTTTAAAAATTAAATTGATTTTTCATGTCATTAATGCTTACTAAAATATATTGACTTCCCTCATTACTGAATTGTATCGATATTGAGCCCAAGCAAAACATATTGAGTCAAACTATTTATAATTACTTCACTTCAGTTAACACCATTATATAATATATTAATTTTTTTAATTAAAATATCACAATCTACAGAGATGGGAACTAATACATTATTTATATATAATGCATTACGTCTGCATTAATATAATTTTGTAATGCATTAAAATAATCCATTATTTATTCATATATAATGCATTAAAATTTAATTTTAATTTTATGAAATACAAATTATTTATTATTTATAATTAATTATTAAAAGTATATGAAAAGTATTAATTATTAAAAGTTTATAAAATAATACATTATATACACAAAAATAATGCATTACATAAATAATTACATAAAATATTTCCAAGTTATACTGACATAAGCGATTATATATCCTAACAAAAATGTGATTATAGTTATCAGAATCAAGTTAAGGTTATGCTGATATTGATATATAGGTAATTGTTAGATAACAATTATGTGTCTTCTTCAATATTAATCAGCCCACCTAGACTTTGCTTTTATACCCTTGTTCTATTGCGATATGGTATTGCATTAAATATTTTTTGCTCTATTTTCGTTCAATCTTATTAAATTCGGCTAATCACAGACGTTTCGACTTAACAAAACGAAATATTATGGTCTATATATAAACTTCCTGGTCTTATAGAAAAAATATACAGGTAGAGTGAATTAGAATTTACTGGTTACAGAACTAGTATTGTAACTGCTACTATATACAATATAGTAAACTGACATTTAACAAACAATAACAACACTCCAATGCATTAAAAAAGTTTTTTGTTGATGCCCACTAAGGACTAGAAAGAAGAAGAATAATATCGGTTGAAAAATATACGTCCCTGATGAAATAGTAACTCTAAAAATAATTCTTTTATATTCCAGTAAAAATAAGGAATAAAGTCAATAGGGCAATCATATTACTGACATACGCTGACATTAGCAATGGATATCAATCTAATGAAGAAGAAGAAGGGCTACAATCTAAATTTACAAATACTAAAAAGTAAAAACACATTTACACAATCTATAAACGAATAAAATAATAACTTTAAAATTTTTTTTAAAGCAAATTAATCACCCTGTGTTTCTATAATTTTCATTTTTATATCATTACAAACACTTAAAACCATGAAAAAGCTAAAAATTATAACATTAAAAAAATATATTTTAAAAGGATTTCAATCATTCTCTTTTTTTATATATTCAATTTAAAAAGAACAACAACAATAATAACAACAACAATAATAACAAATAAACAAGAATAAAATAAATTCATGTTTATTTATCAAAATTTTGAAGAGATCCTCTTAAATACAAAGGATATTGAGTTACAACTTTAACAAAAAAAAAATCACGAAAGCGAATTGAAAAAAAATTCTATGCGCCTTTTTTTCTTTTTTTTTTTTCTTTTTCTTTTACATTATTGGTTCTCGTCTTTGATGATTGAATTGTTCTTTCAAAGGATCACTAAATATAAAAATATCATCCTGAATTTTTATTCATATATAATTTTTCATTTTTTCTTTTCATTTTCACTTTCATTTTCTCTCTCAGTTAACAAAAATAAAGTAGAAAAAAAACAGAAATAACAAAAAACAAAAAAAAAAATACTGTTATGGCAGTAAAATTCTAATGTTATAGCATTAGTGGTTATAATAAATTCTTGATTCTAGAACAGTTTTCTTTCTATTGAATTTCCATATGTGTGTATATATACAATTTTCCTCAACAGTTCAATAAAAAAAAAATATTACTAGAGTGGGGGTAATTTTTTTTTTTTTTTTTTTTGATAAAACATTACACCGTTAGTATTTGTATATACCCTTGAAGAATATATGTATATATTTTTTCCCTACTTTTTCGTATTTTATGTGTTGAGTATTAGTTACTGAAAAACAAAAAAAAAAAAAATTGATAAATGTCAAAACAGGAAGGATATAATATAGTGTTGTGACATAAAGTAGAGAAAAAAAAAATTAAAATCAAATCTATAAAAACAGCAAATCATGTTAAGGACTACAAAAAATCATATCCTTCCTTAGAATTTTTTTTTTATTATTATTTATTTTTCGTTATTTCTGTAGTTATAATAATTTGCCCTTTCTTAATAATTTGATGGAAAAAAAAGTGAAATTATTATGTGGTATAAGTGTGTATTATATAAAGATAAATTATTTAAAGCAAAAAAAAAAAAATTGAATTGGGTAGAAAAATAATAATTGTAATATCATAAATCGAATTTATGAGTATTTAACATCGAATAAATTGAAACTTACACGTATACAAAAAATGTATATAAAAAAAAAAAATAATATTTTCATAAAGGACACCACTATAAATACTTATCAACGGAAATAAAAAATTAATATCCTTTTTGTTATTGCTATCTGTGCTATATAATATCCTTTTTTTCTATGTCCTAAATTCCTGTTGTTATTAGATTTTGTTTTTTTGATAGTGTTTTTTGTTTTGTTATTATACTATTGTATTGTTTATACTTGTTATCATATTTTTTACTATTTTTTTTACTTAACTATTATTAACATTTGTGGTTCAGTGTCGTGGCGGCATTGTTGAAATTTAGGGTGGGATATCAAACAACTTGGAGTGGTATTTTGTTAGGGTGATAGTGACAAAAAAATTATCACAAATTCTGTTTTTGGAATTTTGTATAGTTTTTGTCAAATTGTTAATTTTTGTTAGATTGGGAGTGACAACAAATCTTTTGTCGCCGCTATACAAAATATTGTTTGTCATAAAATTATTTGTGTCTTTTTTTTGTTATAAAAAATTTGTTATGTGTTGCTTCGATTTTTTAATGTACATTTTTAGTATCTAATATACATATATGACTTAATGTTGCTAGTTTTGAAAATTATCACCTTACAAAATACAATACTGAACATTTTCAATAACATTTCCCATCACTTCTACTGTTTGTCACAGTCACATATACACAATCAAATTACAAAATTCGAATCGTGCTATTATTATTTTTATAAGAAATAGTAATCTACGTCTGTGTGTGTATGTGTCAAAGAAATTTATTTCATTGTTTATAACGGATATACTATTGAATATTCATAAACACATCCTGAATTGAATAAATAGAACTAAATTTTGGTATTTAGGTGCAGTCGTGCATTATATATTAATCAGAAAATTGAATAAAGTTTAAAAAGAGTTAGTAATAATTGTTGAACTGATTATGACATAAAAAATTGTTAACAAAAACAAACACTGTGAAGTTGTATACTTTATTTTGAAGCAAAATCTGTTGTTAGAGTATTGTCTACTCTATAACTGGACTCATCCAATGATATTGAGATAGACACTCAAGTTAATTGTTAGATTATAACAGCTTATTTTTGAGTTCATATGGAAATATTGTGGCTAGTGTAGTTAAAATGTATGGTAAAAGTAGGTGGTTCAGGAGTTTATGGTCAACATTTTAACAGACAAACAATATAAATTGATGAATTTATTAGTATAACAGTTAAATTTATGCTAATTGATATTGATATAGAATTAATTAATAGACAACAACGGCTTAATATCTAATCCTTAATACAGATTGAACAAATAGTCGGGTGACGGAGAAAACTATATTTATTATATTGCTGACAGCAGTTAAAATATGTATAAATTTAATATATAACGTCAAAAAAGGTATAGTTCAGGACTATAAGGCCAATATTTCAACATCAAAAAATATAAATGAATGTGCTTAGTACTATAACAGTTAATTATATCCTAATTGAAATTAATATAACTAATTGTTTAGATTAAAACGACCTAATATCGAGTCCTTAATATAGATTTCAGCGAGACAGTCGAATGAGTGAGAAAACCAAAATATAGCATATTTTGACGAGTAGTTAAAATGTGTTTAAACAGAGTATATATTATCAAAGCAAGGTAGTTCAGGAATTGAAAGCCAGTATTTAAACAGAAAAAATATAAATAGATGGGTTGAAAACTATATTAACTATATTAACAATTAAGCAGTTTATGCTATAGTTGGTATTGATATATAATTAATTGTTAAATTGCAACAGTGGGAATAAATAAAATTTTTATTAAAAAAAAAAAAAAAATTGTTAAATTACAACGGCCTTATATCGAGTGCTTAATATAGATTAGACAGATAGTTTAGTGAGTGAAAAAACATAATTTATAATATTGAAGAAAATAGCTAATAGAAGTAATATATATATATATATAAAAAAAGAGTATATAAACGTAATATATAATGTTAAAATAGGTATAGTTCAACAGTTTAATGCCCACACAAATAATATCAATTGGTAAGTTTCAGTCTACAACCCTCAAGTTTGTTAGTTCAATATACAATTTATTAGGCAATTTATGCTATTTGAATCTAATTAGATGTATGTTCTAATCATTTTGTAGTTAAAACGATATGCTACCAATCTTGTTTTAATGTTTGTTTGTTATTCTGTATTTTACTATCAAACCCACTTCATAATTTTTGATGAATTATTTTCAGATTTTCCATGATTGCTTTAATTTTTTTTTTGCCAAAATAAATTACTAACAAATTTTTTAAAGTTGAGTAGATTCAATTTTAAATTTAAACTTTCAGTGACATGTACTGTAATATACACGGTTGAACGCTTCGTCCCTGAACTATATTTTTATTTTTATATGGTATCAAACTAAACCCCACATCTTCTAACTAGATACATAAAAATAAATATGCTATTAGATATTATGTTTAAAAAGGTAGGATATGTAGTTATTATATTTTTATTGATGGTTGTAATATTAGTTATTATTATTGTTTTTTATTACTATTATTATTATTATTGTTATTATTATCAATATTGAATTATTGAATTTTGATTACCCTGTTATTTGGTTTTTGATAGTAGTTTACTGATTTTATTATGTGAAGATATGATAGTTATTTTTATTTTATTATAATATGAAAATAATAGTAATAAAACAGAATGAATTAAAGGTAACACAAAAAAAAACATAAAAAATAAAAAAAAAAATAATAATAAGTAAATGATTTATTTTTAATATCCTTATTTTGAGTATTTTATATTATAATAAATATTATAAAATCAATTTTTTTCTTTATATAAAATTCTTCAATTTAATTTTTGAACATTGAGGGTTTCCTTATCAAATATAATGTCGGTTTACGTTTTGTAAAAAATGTTTATTAATATTATTTCCTAGATTATTGCATAATTTGCAATATTTTATAAATTTTAGAAAATAAAAATATGTCGTTTAATAAATTAAATAATTAATCAAGAATTATGATATTTGTTTTTTTTTATTTAATTACATTTTAATTGAATTTTCATGTTAAAAGGAAATGTTTAAATTGCCTACAAAAATATTCTATGCTCTAAGTTCTAAAGAGTTTATTCTAAAATTTAAATATTTGGCAAAAAAAACATAGTTGCTAATGAATTGTATAGTCATTAAAGTATATTTAATTGTAATCGTATATTTAGTTGTTTGTTTTCACTTAAATTTATTTTTAACAAGATTAAGAGAAATTATATAAATATATAAAATAAAATGTTGTATTCAAAATCTTATAGGGGTAACAAAGCCAACGATATGATATATTAAAACATAAATAAAATATACAATATGCATGACGTAGTATTAATTTAATATTGTCACAATATGAAATGGTTATCAATTAAATATTTGGCAAATCACACCACGCCATACACAAAAAAAAACATTATGTGCAAACTATAATGACATAGAAATACATATGTAAATATCAATTTGTCTAACGAAGCTCACATATATATTTGTCAAAGCATATATACCGATCCATAATGACAGTAACATCAAAAAAATGTTTCTTAGAAAAACAACAACACAAAGAAATTACAATATGTTGAATTCGGTTTGGATGGAATTTAACATAAGAATTCTATATGTTTAATGTTAATATGGCACTCTATAGTTTTTTTATTGATTTATCTTAGACAACAACCGAATACGTAATAATTTATTAAAAAAAAAAGAAAAAAATTAAAATTAAATTTAATTCTGGAGAAATGATATTAAATTCCGCTACGTCTCTTTTTTCTTTTTTATTGATTTATCTTAGACAACAACCGAATACGCAATAATAATTTATTAAACAATAAAATTAAATTTAAATTTAATTTCGCTACGTCTACTATCTATAATAAATAGTTCAGATATTTGCACCTTCCTTTTTTCAATTTACAAATTAAATATATTTATATGATGATTATCTATATAAATAAAAACTAACTTTAATTATAATAAGAAATTTCATTACTATATTATATTGATTCTATATTATATTAATTGATATTTATATCAATTCAGTTAACATTTTAACTAATTAATGTTTTAAATGTAAACAATTGTAGAATTTTGAAATTGCAGCACTAATCAGTATATCACCATATTATATTTCAACCTAATATTATAGATAATTATATAGAATATTTTCTTTATTTATTATTCATTTATTTTTAATTTAACTATTTATAATTATATAATTCAAAATTGCTCTAACTAAAATTAAACTCTGCAAAACAAAAAAACATATTTTATTTTTCTCAAATGAGCTCAGTCGCTCGTATAGAGTGTAGTACAATAAAAAAGTATGCATATTATGTGCAAACAAATACGTATATACATACATATTTAATTTAACAATCTAACAATATAATAAAAGTAGTATTGTATAGTAGAGTGGTGAGTTGTATAAACAAAATTAAAATTTAAAAATATATAATAACAACTTTCTTTCTTTTTTAATTCATTAATCTATAATCTAAACTAAGCCTAAACTATATTAGTGACCGTGTTTTTTTTTTTTAATTCATTAACTAATTATTAACCTAAATTAAATCTAATTATATTAATGACAAATAGTGTTCATTAAATTTTTTGTTAAACTCATTAAATTCGTTAATATTTTTATATATTTTGTACTAAGTTCATTGTAGTACGTATATGCTAAATTGTAGATGGTATCATGATTATTGAATATGACTTTTGACGAAATAATCCTGATATTATCTGCTATTTTGGTGTTGTAATTGTGATTGTCATTATTTGATTGTGCTGTGATGATTGTGTTTATATATTTTTTATTTATCAAATGTGCCTGGGTTGCCAGTTTGCATTTAACCAGAAGGTTAATTGGTAATAGCTTATAATTGATAATTGATATTATAATTAAGGCGAAATAAATAAATAAATAAAAAAAATAATATATTCCTACATATATGTATTTATTTTTCTAATTATTTCATAATACAGATCATTGAAACGTTTTAAATCATTGTACAAAAGTATATAATTATACTTTTTTTCTTTCTAAATATATTCAATCTGAAACATTTAACATTTCTTAAGGAGTAATTATGAACATATTGATGATCACAAAATTAATTTAAATATTTACCTATTTTCACTTTGTGAATAGTTATTAATATATTCATTAATATTCTTTGATATATAATATAGCTATCTGCTTACTTTAAGTATCACCTTTATAGCCATATTCTGTAATATTTACAAACTATTTTTATTCGTATGACTTACTATAATAATGAGATAATTGAACAAAATTCAAAATTTGATCTTATAATTGAATTATAAAACCACAGTCTGAATTAATTAATTTAAAATTGAGATATTGTTTTATCAACTTAAACGATTTTAATATCTTTACCTAAATCAATTCAAGTAATATTTTATATAATTATATACATATTATGCATTATGAAGAAAATCAACAACAATTTAATAATTAATTACTCCACAGAAAATATAAAAAATTGTCTCAGAATGTAAAATTCATATTATTTCATTATTTAGAACCAATAATGATGTTATTAACAATGACTTTTAAATAAAACCACCACTGTACGATTGCATAGAAGCCCCCTAGTTACTTTAGAATAATTTAAATATAAAATAATCTCTTTAATTAATTGAATACGAAAAAAACTTTAATTTAAATTTTTCACTCTCAAATTGTCTTTTTAATATTTCATTTTTAATTTCTTATCCAACTTTTTTTTCACTCCAATTCATTTTTTTCTTTAATTTTGATTCTAGAATTTCATCTTTTGCTCTCTAATTTTTTTTTTTCATATTTTCATTTAACATCATTTTGGTCGTCATATCATCACTACACAGTATATTCCTTTAAAACCATCATACTTTACTTTATAGTCTATACTACGAATACAAATTAATATATATCCTTTTCTTATATATATATATATATATATACATTATTTCTTGAATGTATGAGAAAAATGGAAAATAAAAACAAAACAAAAAAAATTAAATCTTGCTCTATCTAAACTGATCCGAAATTCTTTAAACGTAAAAGCGATTTTTCATTACAGCACACAGCAACCCCAAATGATACGAAAAAAAAAAAGAAAAAGAAAAAAAAAACAACAAGAAATGACTAAAAACAGTTTTAAGTGAATCCTTTTTTTATTGCTTACACTTTACAAATACATTTCAGAGACTAAGCAAAAAAAAAAAATAAGAAAACCAAAAGAACAAAAATGGTTTAATTTAGCTGAGAAAATGAAAAAAATTAAAAACAAAATAACAAAAAAAAAAAATCATACTGTTATTTTCTATTCTATACAAACTGTTTCTTATACAGTTAGTAGCAAAAAACCTTCTATATACTATAAAACAAGAAAAACGCGAAAAACTAAAAACCTCACAAAGTGGTTGCACTTAAATCGACCACAATATAACACCAAACATTCATCTCTTTCTTGCGCCTTTTTACACATAAAACCTAAAAAGAAATGAACGGTAAGGATAATAAAAGGATAACGTTTTAGAAAACAAAAACAATAACAACATCTTAGTAGCTATTCCTATCCCTATCCTATATAGAAGAATTGTTGAAATGAATTGAGAATGAATGATTTTGTAAAATAAAAACAAAAACAATTTTTTGTTATAAACTGGACTTTTAATGTTCAAGGATAATTCTTAAAGGATTTTTTGGTTTTTACTTCTTTATTTTTTTTTGCTATTATTGTTTTTTTATTGTTTTAAGTTATATATAAGTTCGGTTCCTGCATTAAAATGAGATCAAATCAACAAGAGATTATTTTCTATAGTGTTGAGTACGCGATTTAAATTAATAATAGTTTGTATATATAGATACTATACTGTTAATGTGTTTGTATATGTTTGTATGGATATTTTGGTTTGTATAGTAGTTTGTATGGTAAACTAAAAAAAATTAAAATTCACTGTAATAACTGATTTGTACAAAATGTGATGGAATTTTTCATTAAAACTTTACTTTTTTTTTTTTTTGTTATTGAAAACATGATTCGAAATGAGTATTTAATATTTTTGTTGTTGTTTTTTATTGTTTTTTTTTTTTGTAAACGCTTAATGGTACAATGACCAGAATTTATTTAAAAAAAAAATTAAATAACGGTCGGTTAAAAAGATGGCCGTCTGGTCATTTTAATTTTAGATTTTTTTTACACATTTAATGTGGAAGTAAATATATTTTTTAACATTTTTACTGTAGGAATGTGGCCCGGGCTAGTCAATTCACTATAATAATTGATTTGTGTAATTATTTGTACACTCCTTAATGCTTAAATTTATTTCTTTTATACTCTGTAAAAGCTTGTAAGCTCATTTAAGACAATGAAATAAAAAGATATACAACAAAGCATATAGCTCATGTGGATGGTCATGTTAACGTTGAGGTCACTCAACTGCTAGATAACCAAAATGATATCAGAACGCTTAAAAGAACTAAGCCAATAGATTTAATACGATAGAATTTCGTAAACTTTTTCTTTAAGAAAATAACAATAGAAATAAATTAATGGTTAGTCCGTCGGACTAGTTTTAATGGGAGGGGTGTGGTTTAGTCAGTGAAAATCTGGCACACAATGAAAGCTACGGGGCTCATTGTGTTTATGAAGATTCTTACCAATCCACGCAAAAAAAAAAAAAAAAATTTAAGAGAATAATAAAATTAATTAATTAAAAAAATTATAATTTTGTAATGAACATTTTGTCTGCCATTACGATCTACGTTTTTCGATCTATTTTGTATAATGTTCACAATAGCTAGCTGTAGCAATAAAAGGAGTAGGAAAACTTCCGCTACCGCAATTGAAGAGTAAAATGTTCAAATCAAGGGACCCGTTCAGATTGGAATCTTGCTTGGCCAGTATATCGGCTCTCTCATTCATCTCTATGTTACTGTGACCAGGAATGCAGAGCAGAGAGGTGGAAAAATGGCCAAATATGTTTTGAAATTCGTTTTGGCATTGTTCCACCAGCTTAGAGCATATAGTGATCGAAACGAATACTTTAATAGCAGCTTAACTATCCGTGAAGGTCGGTGACTTTTATTTCGGTCGTTTGAATATGTTTAACGGTTTTCAGGGCTTTTTTAAGGACACTTGTATGTTTAGGGAGACCATTATACTTTGATATTTTTAGATATTATGAAAAAATTCTCACTCCGCAGTTCACTTTCGATTTGTCAGTCACAATTACTATATCATTTTCCGTTTTGTTCAAACCGCACTTCTAATCACTCATAGCAGGAAAACCTACATTGGGACTTTTTGTTGAAGTACAGTTTAGAAGTGATATAATCGGTTGTGTCTGGCAGTAGTTCATTTGGATATTGTGTTCATATGGTCTGAAATACCCTGAGTCTATATGGGCTATACGCCATTTTCATTTAGTCTTACTGTACAGCAGCATGTAATATATTTAATGAACAAGTTGGGAATAAGGAGATTTAGGGTCACATTTAGAGTGTCAGTAGGGCGCAAAGCACCTGTGATCCCAATTCCGGTATGCCTTATTTACAACTGACCACCAGGCTAATGATCCGTATGTAATAATAGGACGTACCACGGTTGAGTACATCCATAGCAACATCTTCGGTTTGAGATCCCACTACTTACCAAAGGTTTTACTCTTAATGTGTAGAAAGCTATACTCGCTTTCTTGATTCTATTCTATATGGTCAGTTTCCAGCTAATTTTAGTATAATTCCTAAGTATTTGATGCTATGAGTGAGTGTGAGTGTTTGACTGTTGAATCTCCGTTTCGGCAGGATTAACAATTATGCCACAGCTTGTAGCTCACTTATTGATCCTTTGAAGAGTACGTTCCATGATTTCATTAATCACGGAGACATAGATTTCTCATACTAAAACAACTACGTCATCTGCATATGCAACCACTTGCGAAGGCTTAATAAAATTTTATCTATAATTAATAATCAGAGTAAGGAAGAGAGGACACCTCCCTGGGGTGTTTCTCTATTTACAGTTATGTTTAAGCTTGATTGTCTCATATTTGCTTAAATGATTCAAGCTTGGATACAATCCGCACTGACTAACGCATGTTTCCACACTTAAGTCAAAAACATGAAAATTAAATCAACTTAAAACTAATTTTTTTACTTTAACATTACCAAACATGAGCCTTATATGCCTTGGCTTATTATAACAATCTAAAAGGAAAAAGGGGATTTGATTAAAACGCTTCCTGATGTTATATTTGATCGAATTGCGTATTAGTAATTTGTACTATCATTATTAAATAATATTTGCTAGTAAATTGCTACAAGACTCAGTTTTATTTAAAAAAAATAAAAAATCGAATTAAATTTTTTTAGTTTTAAAAATTTATTAAACAAATTTTTTATTTAAATGTACATGAGATGAAACAGTTACGAAGTACGAGATAAATTTCGCAATAATTTTAAACTTTTAAGGTAACTACACTACTACTAATACACTCCACAAAAGGTAACAATTACCTAATAAATCTTTTATAATTTGTTTTTGGTTTTTTTTTTTTGCTTTTCAGTTCAGATAGGAGTAGTTTTTCTTAATAAATCTTTAAATAATTTATTTAGTCTAGGTGAAGTAGAGCATGCAAAATAATTTTCGCAATCTTTTATGTTTTTTTTTGTTTATTTTTTTTTTGTACATCATTGAGTAACGAATTCTGAAAATCATATATAAAAAAATAAAATTAGTTTTTTTTTTTAACAAAATAACTGTGTAAACTTTGCTTCACTTTACATTGAAACAATATGTTTGAAAAGAGTGGAACGCATATTGAAATGCATATTATGTTAAAAACGACTGTGTTCAGCTTTGAATTTATTTAGATGAAAATCGGATCCTTTACATGAAATAAATTTCTCAGGGTGTTCAGTATAGGGGTCTTGAAAAATCTACTTCGATGACTTGATGCGGATATAGATTTATACATTCTGGGACTTAATTAATATCTATAGGTAAACTTGACACCACCTTAGGAGCGATACAGTTATGTCAAATACATAGGGCGGTATGATTAATGGCCAATGTTTTTATAGCCCTAAGAATTTTTTTAACTTTGCCGACATCAGTAGCTAGCGCTGCAAGGAGCTGTTCAAAATTAAAACTAATTACTAAAACCTATATACGTTCTACGATAGGACAAGACCGGTTAGATGCACCGGCCACTTTATCAATTGAACATGAAATTTCTAAAAATTTAGATGAAGAGGAATTAATTGACAGGTTTGCAACTTTAAGGCTCGAAAGATTAGTTTTTAACTCAACATAATAACAGCAGTGAGCATATCTTATGATTTATAAATTTCTAGAAGATTTTATTGTTAATAGATTTAATGCATTCCTAAATATTAAATAAATACATTTTTTCATACATTTTTCCCAGTATTTTTATTATCAAAAAGTTTAAGAAAAAAAATGGGGCCGGGCAAATGTATATATGCACAGGGCGCCATATTGAGCCGGCGCTGTGTAAACTGGTATACAAATAAATAAATAAATAATTATGTTCCAACAAATTTGATTGTATATCCAGTCTGAGGACATTGTGCCACAAATTATAATTCAATACAGATCATTCAAAACAAAATCTTAGAAATGATGATTAACTTATAAATTACTTTTATACAGACAATATTCAAGATTTAAGCCGAATTGAACAGCGACCTAATACAGTACAAATTTACTGCACTTTAGGTTGGATAGGTTTAAAAATTGTGTATAACTAATACGTTTGACGACGTCTGTATTCTATTCTGTATAATTTTATTTAAAATAGTGACTATATTCAATTCTGACTTTATTTGATGAATACGAGAACCTCTAAATAAAGTAAATTGATACAGAGCGTTTGTGCCATTGGTTGGTGACAAATTGGCATTAATATTGCAAGCCATACTAACATTTAGAGGCATAATTGATTGCATAATACATGACAAAAAGATTCAATATTGATCGCACACAGTCGAAATCAAAATGCAGCAGCAGAAGAAATTAACTCATAAATACCCTAAAAGTTATATATATAGATATCAAATCATAATAATTATCTTTAAAATAATATGCTTAACGTGGCCCAATGTTCCAAACAAAGCCGAAAAAATGTAACGATAACAATTGACCAACCACTGCTCATTCATGAGTATAATAAACGGATGGGTGCTGTTGATCGGTTTCATATTGCTATGAACAATTATCGAATCAAAGTTCGAGGTAAAAAATGGTATTGGCCATTGCTCACAAATTCATTTTATGTCGCAATGGTGAGTACATTGAAGTTGCATGTTCTCTGCGCAAGGTATAAAGGTGTGACTTCTATGAGTATATTTGATTTCAGAGTAAATGTGGTGGAAGCACTAGTAACACTACCACAAATAGTCAGCCGTCCATGTTGGCGTGTACTTATTAATGCACAACAAATGGCGAAACGTACATCGATCGTGTCGATCGTGTCGACCATATAGTGGGAAAAATGCCTAAACGCAGTCTTTGTAGACAATTCGGTATTAGAACACAATTTGGTTGCAAAAAATGTTCGATTACTTTACATCCGAAATGCTTTTTTGACTATCATAATGATGTACCACAAAAAAAAATAAAAATTAAGATAGTGAAATAATTTACAAAATAGTTTTTAAAATTTAATTTTACAATAATATTATTTAAATACTTTACTTTTTTAGATTTCTGCAATAAAACACTGTGAATTATGCCTTACTTTCATAAAAATGTAAATTTTTTTTTTCACTAATTTTTATAAGAATTTTTTCATGCTTTAGACGGTTGTGTATTTAAATACCCAAAAAGGCAAACCATCTCTAAAGATGAAGTTAGTACTCCAATCTAAAAAAAAATGTGGTTTTTTAATAGATTAAGAAAGTTTGAGGCTAAGTGATCTTTGGAAATTTTCCCGACTTTTCCATTTTCCAATTTCCCAAAAACCACTTTATATGGAAATTTTCGGGTTATAAAAAGTCGTTAGTTTTTGACTCCCACTAAAAAAGACAATTCTTGAGAATTTTTATTAGCTCACTGAGAACGAATTATGGTCCCGAATTTTTTCCCTCTAATAAAATCAAAATTAGTGCAATACGATTCATGTAACTTCATACTCATACATGATGGCACTATGATGCTGCAAAGCAACTGTGAATTGGATTGAAAGTGGTTTGAAGCAAATCATTTATAAAATATAAGAAATAGCATAGATCGTGAGTATGCTGATCCTTGTGGAACACCAGATTTTAGTTAGAATTGATCAGGCTTAAATCCATCAACTATCACTTGAATTGTACGATTCAAAAGGAAATTTTCAATCCACATATTATATAAATATATATATATATATAAATATATATATATATATTGATATACCTAATTAAATCGACATTTTATGCCAATAAATCTATATAATTATTGGGTAAATGTTAATACAGATTTTAATTAGGGTAATATTAATAGATCCGAATTGGGTGAACTTTAATGTGTCCCAATTCAAAGAGAAATAAAATAATTTAATTTACAAACAATTAATTAATATAACTGTGGTCTGTAACTATGTATATTAAAACTATTATTCTATAACAACTACTAGGGGCGCCTGTTGAATAATTATAATTCAAATTTAAGTATTAGCTTTTGTGTTAAAATTGTGTACCTATAGTTTTTTTTGATCAGATAATCGCATGTTAAGTTTAATGAATGAATGAGTCAATGACAGGGACTGAACAGATCTCTATGTCAAAATTTGAGTTTCAATAAGTTGTTTTTCAATTGAAATTACTACTAATGAATGTTTTAATGCAATGTGAATTTACCGTGGTAGTCTTTTTTATTTGGTTTTTATTCATACTCCTAATTATAAGTTATTTTAAACCCTATTGTCATTGTACAAATCAAGATATGGTACTGTATGCAGAATAAATTTATTCCAACGATCCAACATAGTTTTAAGAAAACTTAATATTTATCTTTACCTACCTTACCTACCTACATTAAATGTACCTCATATACACACTCTTGATATTTGCAAAAAGTATGCGGTGTGGTGGTTGATTTTTTTTATTTTCCCTTATTTTTGGTGAATAAAATTTTTATTGTATAATTTTGAGGTGAATCGTTGACAAGTAATTACATTATAATATGTGATAACTGAATTAATTGTATAACTGCTATATGAATTACATACAATATTCAGAATACATAAAATAAGATTTATATTCATTAAAATATTCAACTATTAAAACTTATTCCAAAATATGTTAATTCGAGACACATTTGCTTGAACAAAACAAATTTACGTGAACAACTACCTACATTCCAAAACCTTTAATTATCAAAAATTAAATTTATTAAAAAATAAACTTACCCATAAGCAGCTAACGTTGGATCATAAGGATAATAACCAGTTGTTGGTTGTAAACCCGCTGACGTCCACGCACCCATATCAGATGCTGGTCCACTATCTTTTAGGCCATATGGATTACTCTGCAATACAAAAAAAAAATAATAATAATTAAATTAATTTTTCAACTTTAAAAATACTTCAGCTTATTTATTTTATATTAATTAATTAATAATTAAAATATTCATATTTTATAATGTTCAGAGAAATTTCAATAAATAAAATATAAACAAATAAAAATTATTATTTATTATAAAATTATTTATAAAAAAAAAAAAAAAAAAATTAAACAAATTAATTTTGCATAAAATCAACTGTATTATATTTTATTATCTATCTTTCATTATTCTTAATATTTGTTATTGTCTTATACAATTTTTTTTTTTTTATTTGTAAAGACTGCGCATGCAATTTGCATAAAATTATATTAGCATGCAAAAAAAAAAAAAAAAAAACAAAATAAATAAATATGCATGAAATATAAAAATTTATTTTAATAAAGATAGCTAACTACACTACACTACTACCTATTATAGATCTCATCATGCTAATGCTAATTCTATACTACTATGCTAATTTGTAAAAATTAATGTAACCCGTTATCAGTTGAAGCAGTTCATAGCATATTAAAAAAATTAAAATAAAAAAAAAAACTAATGTAGTTAAAATATAAAAAATAAAAACAAAATTAACCATTAAAACATAAATTAAGAGAAAATTTATAATTGTTCCATTACGCGCCATATTTGTGCAACATATTTTTTTTTGTTTTTGCCAATATATGCGAATATAAAAATTGTTTATTTTTTTGTTCAACCGAATAATGAAAAACGCATTTTTATTATTATTATTTTTTTTTTTTTTTAAATAGACCTATTCAAATTGTAATTTATTGTTTCTTGCATATTAATAGGTATGTATATATATATATTTACGTAAATGTACTCTCAATAAAATTGATATTCTTGAGGAGTACATAAAGTAATTTTTTTTGAATGCAAAAACTTTAAGTTTTGTTTTAATTTAATTTTTTTTCTTTTGAATTAGATTTTGGGTGTTATTACGGGTATTAATTCATGACTGTAATACAACAACATCAGATCTAAGACAAAATTTATTAAAATTTATCAAATTTTATTTTCTATGTAAAGTTAAAATGTAGTTCAATAAGAATCAGTAAGATGACAGAAGTTTTTACAGGAAGGGCACTGTCCTCTTAACAAAGTATAACAGAAAATTTGGGATCCTATGAAATAATTTTTTAAGAGCTTAACGCAAAGCTGACGAAAAAGAGAACTGTCACTTCAACTGCCACTTTAGCTCTTGGAAAACAATTTTAACGACTGGATAACCGCATTAATTTGCTGGCTTGTTTTTTCGATGATTTTTGATTGTAATTGAACATATTTTTCGAGATATCATTGCTTTGTACATGTTTGACCAAATTAAGAGATTGTACATTGATTTGAGTTGCTACACTACTTTGGGTAAAATCATTGTAAAGCTTATAATCGTAGCGTAAATACGTTGATGAGATCACACTATCTGTGATGATTGCTCGCTTCAACAATTATCTTCCGAAAAATTCCAAAAATTAACTTTATCACATAGTCTAGGTGATTGTATTGGTCTCGCTGACATTGCTTGAAATCAATTATAATTATAGGAATATGTACCCATGTCTAATATGTCTTTTCTAGATACACAAGGTAAAAATCACGCTGTGTAAAAATCAGGTAAACTAAAATCCAGTCAATTAAAACTTTGAACATTTTTTTTTATTTTGGAAAAATGGTATCTTTGGGATTCTAATAAAAACTTTCAAATTTTGATATATGACTATATTTTGATTGGCGACTTGTATGTCGAAATATAGTACGTTATTCTAATTGTGGACTTACAAAAAATTAATCCCGCATAACCATATTGAACCTAAATAACATTTATAGAACCATTTTTTGATTTTTAAACTGAAACTATAGATTGATCTAGTAGTGTTGAGCCTGCACATGCCTTGACGGATTTAGTGGCACAATTGTTCTCATAGTTGAACTATCCTACGTCTATTGTGAAAAAGTGGTGCTTGAACAAACACCCTGTACACTCTACTTTGTTTTTGATTATTGACACTTGAATATTTTATTTAACCCTTTGATACCTACTTTCGTATTATACAATATTATCTATTAATACAAATGTAATATTGACAGACATTATGGTTATATAGTCTTTGCCAATAATATCTTGTACTGGAATAATATAGGATCGTATCATTCCGTTGCCACAATAACTGCCAGTGAGTCTTTATCTTGTTTACAGCTATCATCGATTCTACCCTACTTAGATCGACAAAAAATAGACTGATATTACTGTAAAATACAAGATAGAATGCATATACATTAGATCCCAAGAGGTCACAATGTTGAATGTAACCTGCTAATTCCTACTTCTACCGTTGTATTTCCACCATTCTGCTCTATCTATCTAGAATCTAGATAATACATATTTAACCCTTTCATACCTCTTTATTTTGTTAATATACATTATGGTTATATATATATAGTATTTGTCAATAATATTACGAGCTGGATAGATCGATATCATCTTGTTGGTCCAACAATTATACCCATCCTATAATCCTATTCATTCTATTCATTCCTATTCATCTTTTTCATTCTACCCTACCCGAATAGACCAGAAATAGACTTATATAAATATAAAATACAAAATAGAATGCAAACATTAGACCCCTATATAGATCACAATGATTGAATATAGCCTGTGAATTTCTAACTCTATTGTTATGTGTTACAATGTTAAATGGATTTGAAGTGATGAGGAATTTTATAACAATTCTTGTGCAATTTACCGCATGCATTTTTTTGTTTTTTTTTTTTACTTTCTAATAGATTCATTCAACGAAATATCTTTATAATTTTATTTTAATATAATTAATTTATTTATTTTAATATTTTTTTATTTGATATTTTACTTCATCTCATTAAAATGAGTAAACAATGCGTGCAAATATTTTATATTATAATTTTGTTTTTTCTGTTTTAGCGAATACACAAACCAACAATTGATCTTGAATCGTTGTTTCGTATTGTATTAAAAAATTATTTTGCAAAAATAAATTACGATATAATGATTGTGTTTTTGTGTGTGTGTGTGTGTGTATTAAGTATGAATAATACTTAGTAAAAAAACATTGCATTGAAATATATTTATTTTGCTGGTGGCTGTAACAGTAACAAAAAAAAAAAACAATAATAACAATAAATACAGTGCATTTTTAAACATCAATATTAATTTAAGTGCAAGTAAGTAATGTTGCGTGCATTTCAGTTATTGTGTTTTTTATATATTTTTTTTTTTTGTTGAATTCACAAACTTTTTTTTTTTTTTATTACAATGTATAAGTAAGTAAGTAGATGGCATGAATATTATTATAGTCAGTCATCACCCACTGCGTACTAATTAGCATTTCATGGATATGATATTCTGTAAAAATATGTATATATGGAAGTTAATACTTCCATATATACGTATAGACATTAACTAGACTTCTCACCACCACATGCATTTAATTTCTTGTTAAGAGTTTGATTTTGTTATTTTTGTTGTTTTTGTTTTTTTTATCATTGAATCCAATTTATTCATAGTATATTTTGGAAGCAATTTTTTTTTATATTAGTATGGTATTATGTGATTGATTCAGATTATCGAGAGATGCGTGTTTTCACAATGAACAATTCTGTACTCAGTCAAAATTAAAAAAATAAAAGCAGAAAAAAAAGAAAAATTAATTGTTTGGGCTTTTTCACGACATGGAAAAGGTGGTTTTAAAGTAGAGCTTTTCATCAATGTTAAAAAATATTATCTGTGCTAATAGAAAAATTGCTATGAGCATTGAGTATAGTAAACAAAAATAACAACAACAAAAAAAAATGCTATAGAACTACTGTGGTGGGCATTGACTGTTTTTAATTGATGTCAGCGCAATGAAAATAAAATAAAAAGCAAGGTGAATTAATTTTTTTTTGTTTTAAATTTTTTTTTATCCTGTTTCCTCCTTTAAAAAAGGATATCGTGCAATTATGCTCAAATCGATAATAATAGATCAATGTGATGTTATAATTTTGATTTTGAAAATTGTAATAAAAAAAAATTATAATCAAAATTTGTATTTCAGAAAATATTATGGCGAAACGCAAAGTATGAAAGATGTACGAATAAAATACAAGGTGATAGGAGAGAAATTCCCAGTCATTGGATTTATTTTATTATAAACAGTTTGTAAACGATATTTTGTTGTTGAAACATTGTTTATGTATTTGTTAAAAGGACCTACATCGTGAAAAGGAAAGAAAAATACCTGAAGTTGGCTTGCAGATTTATATGTAAGTCCGTTGATCAATAAATAAATAAATAAAATCTATAACATTTAACTTTAGATACTTATAATACCCCGAAAAAAACACAAAAAGCATCAGAAGAACACGAATTAAATCAACTTTTCGAAATCATGGCCATTTAGTAGTAATATTACTGTTTTGTATGTTGGGGATCTAATTGGATGGTGGTACGTTTTAAAATCGTTGTATCCAGCTTACGCCACTTAGCCTTTCTCACCTTATTTTCCTACTGTCAGCTTTACGTGGTGATGCCTGTTAATACTAGCAACCCTTACGAACGATCGAATTCCAATCCCAGTATAGTAGGGTGAGTAGGGAAGCATGTGGAAGAGAAGAAGAGAGGGGAAGCATGTAGTATATCGTACAATTGCACTGGTAGCAACCAAAAGCGGAATATCCATGCTCGGAACCGAGCTACTTTCACATTTTGAATTTAATAGTATTTTCCGTATCTCAGAAAATACCAAAGGATCAACCAATTGATAACATTTCATTGAAACATGACAACAAGCGGTATAGGGTCCCAAGAGATAATCGCGATCATATCATGGTGAATGCTTCTGTAGTCTCGATTGTAGTACACCGCACATATGACTATAAAGTGCGACATATTTCATGTGGTGGTTCAGTTCTTATTTTTTGTAGTAGAATCCGAATTTGCATAAAAAAGTACCCCTTCCCATTTGAAAATCTCGATTTCGGTCAATTTCGGCGATTTTTAATCTTAAAATACCCTTTGCCGGTACTTCCCGGAAGTTGAAAATATCACCAATCGATAGAGCACCCTCGATTTAGATTATAATTTTTTTTTATTTTAAAATAACGGACCCTTCCTATTTTAAAAAGCTAATACGCATGCTCTGGAACACCCGGTATAATAATGACTATGTATATGACTATGAAGTTGCAGGTTATTCTTTCTATTTTTAAATGTTGTAAAATGATAGAACTCGCCAAAACGAGATCAATTACTGTTAACAGAATATATCTCGTTTATGAATATATCTCGAATATGGACTACATATCTTCGATTATATTCAAATATTAAATTTATATCGCAGATATGAATTATTTTCATAAAATAAAAATTTACCAGCAATAAAAATTTTTAAGATGAGATTGAAATTTTTTGTAACTGCACTTTAATCCAAAAGCTAGAGTGAAGCTGAAAAATAATCAATTTCTGTTAGACCCAAATATACAAACCGTATTACACCGTATGGTGAAAAGCGTTTTCAATCATAAGCCCCCCATCTGTCTTGCATAACAGACCATAACTCTTCTGAGGGAGAGTTGTATCGGTCTAGGACCTAATGACCATATTCCAAGGATAGCTGTAATTATATATTATATCTTTATTGACGCATATTATCCTTTAAGGACGAAAAGGACATTTGAAAATATCCTTATAGTTTTGATGTTTTTGTATTAAAACCGTTATATCTGTAGATCTATTAGGTATATATATATATTCAGTTCTATATTCTAGTATAACACTTTGTGTAACATTTACTTCAGAAGATTATTATTTCGTAAAAGGCACATTCCTAGTTTTATATAGAAAAAGTGTAAAAAGAACAATTTTTTTCAATAAATGCTTCTTATATCTTGTAAACTATTCGATGTAGATATAAAATATGTATGTATGAGTTATAGAAAAAAAGAGACTTTTCTAACCAGTTGTAGAAAAAAAGAGACTTTTGAAGAGACAAATCTTGAGGTATTTGGTTTTTCAAGAAATAAAATAAAGATTGTCTTTTTTTTCTAAAATTTTCTACTTTGAACTACAATATCTTCCCAACGACAGCACCAACGGCAGCATCATCAAATAAATGTTAAAATATGCTCCAGACCATTACCTTTCTAGCATATATAAATGAATATATACATATATATATCTAATAGATCAACATATATAACGGTTTTTATACAAAAACATTAAAAAAATAAAGATATTTTCAAAAGTCCTTTTCGTCTTTAAAGGATAAGATGCCCCACTAAAGACATATATTTTTGTAAAGCTATAAATTTCAGCTATATTCTTGGGATATGTTATTTAGGATATTCCTACGTCGATACAACATCTCCCTCAGAATCCCCGTGACCATATATAGTTCTAAATAAAATTAAAACTGTTTGAACCAACTTCTGACTTGAATTTATTAGGGTACACTATATATTAATGGCATTTGTTTGTATATTGTATACATTTGTAAATTTGCAACATAAGTATAAGCGATGTATAATGTATTTTTTCCAAAATTATAAGCTTTTATGAATAACCTCCTTTTTTTACTTTAAAAAAAATTTTAACTCAGATTTGGGATGAAGAAAAATCTCCGGGAAATTTATTTTGTGTATGTATAAGTAAAATAAAAAATTCTGATTGGTTAAAAAAGTTGTCCGGACATTCGGACATAAACAGGATATCCATCTTTATTCTTCATTTATAAACCCACAATCCTCTCTTATATACATTTGCAATTCCTATGTACACGATTTCAATTATTTTGCAATGTTATAGATTTAAATAGAAACATTTATGAATTTATGCTACTGACAGTTAATGTAGGTTAACGATGATGTATTCATTGTTCAAGTATAGAATCAACTTATTCCAGCTCACTCTGGTAGTCTTCTACTACTTAGTTTTCCATAACGAACATTTTGAAAAGTTAAATTATTAGATATGCGATTCTAATGCCTCTGTCTTCAGTTCAAGCGCTTGTTGAGTATTTTGTCATTGATTAAGAATACTATATATGAATGGATAGACATTTTAGAATACAACATTTTTGGACTAAACATAGTATTGTTAATTAATATGGTATTGATTCTGGTATTGCAAATAATACTGTTATCCATTTAATAATAAAAAAAAATTTTAAATAATTTTCAAATATTGCAACAACATTAAAATTGATTCTATTTTTATTTTAATCTATTTCTGTTTTTTATATTAATTTATTGTTTATTGTTTTTTTTTCTACTAAATTCCAGTAGTTATTATTCATAAAATAACTTACAAAAACATTTATTTTTTAATGATGATCTATAAAACTGGTTCGCTACATAAAAAAAATAATACTATCTAAATAATATGAAAGAAATATAAAAAAAAATATATGAAAAGAACAATGAAACAATAATAAAAAGAGTAGCAACAGTACTTAACAAACAAAAAAAATGATATTAAATGCGCCCCAAAATGGTTTTTTAAACGCCATCATCACTTTAACCGCAGCTTAAACCCATAATTAAATTATTATTATGATTTTTTATTTTACTTTATTTAGGGTTAGTTTTTTTTTTGTTGTTGAAAAACTAAAGAACAAATTTTTTGTTGTTTTATTTTTTGTTTTTTTTTATGAAAGAAAAACTTGAACTGTGGAAAATGGAATTTTACTCAAATTAAAAGAGATTTTTTGCCTTACTAATAAATTTTCATTACTTTAGATTTTTTGTTTTTTTTTTTTTGTTATACGAAAGAAAATTTTTTTATAACAATTTATTAAGGAGATGTCTAGAAGAGTTTCTTGACATTGCTTCTTTTAATTAAATTAGTTTTGTTTTTAATGTCTCACCTTTTTGGTAAAGGACATTTAAAAAAAAAAAAAAAAAACTAGTTATTTAGAGAGGAATTAAGAAAAATGTTTGAATGCGCTTTGGAAAGATCGGAGCTAGTTTACATTTATTATGACTATGAAATTTATTATGTACACTGCTGTGAAAAAAAATCGGGGCCGTTTAAATTGCTGCCTGCAGTTCATGTAATGAAAGCATTTATTGCGAAATTTATAAACGGGTTAATTTTTTGTTCCCCATGTATAATATCTAACTGTATTGGATATATAAAAGACCAACATTTTTAATACTGATTAGTTGTGAATATAAAATGTGAAGTGTAATACCTACTAATTAGAATAATAATGGAGAAAATAAGTAACGAGTTAAAGATCAATACGATTGTGCTATCACCGGTAAATTTGTCAACAAGACAAATTACTGAAAAATTACCGTAATGACTCCTACCATAGTGCTAATGTCACACCTTTTCATGGTTAGTAGGTTAAGGGATCGCTTCAGGCTCAACATAGGCCAGATTTGCTTGGTGATGTTGCAGTCTGGTCTAACTGACCATCTGAATTTTGAAGCTTTTATTGCATCATTTCGAAACAATAAATTACAGGTGGCAAGAGTTGCACCCAGATTGCTCCTTTCCGGAAGAAGGTCTAATATAGTACCCTCTCTAGCAAGTAGATCTATCTGCCATGCAGTTACCCGGAATATCACTGTGTCCTGGCACCCATCGTAATAATATGTTGAACCTATCCGCTAGTTCATCCAAAGAACTGCGACAGGTCAATACGGTTTATGAGTTGATGGCGACCGAATTGTGGCCTGACTGTCTGTGAGTATACAGATATTTCTAACAGATAATACGCTATATCTCAGCCAGTCTGAGGCTTCTTTTATTACCATCACGTCGACCTGAAACACACTACAATGTCTTGGTAGGCTGAAGGATCGACTAATATTCAGGTTTTCCGAGTAGTTCTAAGTTTGATATAATTTTAGTTTGTAAATTAAATGTGTAAATATGTTGTACAAATATGCTGTATTGTAAAACAAAAAAAATTATAATTGTAATGAAGTTTAAACTAAACTAAATAAATAAATAAACACATAATAAGGCTTACATTGGTAAAAGAACACGTTTTTTGGACATAGGATATGTGGGAGCAGATAATATTTTCAAATGAAATCCAATTCAAATGGTAGTACGACAGTGATTGCACACTTCGGCGAAGATTAAGCAATGAATGTATGCAAATGTTACCACCCAAATCTGAAGGTGTAATGAATGGCATGGGAATGTTTCTCTGATCCATAAATAGAAATATTACGCTTTGTTTCCTCAAAAATTAATGTGAATATTTGTAGAAACATTTTAGAAAATGAATTGAAGCCTTCTGTTTATATATTCTTTGGAAACACTTTTGACTTCATTTTCCAACAAGACAACGCCCCTTGCTACACTGCTAGAAAGGTAAGAATATTTTTTTGTTTATGTTTCTTAAGTAGTACCCTCATCTCTGAATATTTGTGTATTGTGTAGAACACAGTTAAATTCTTTCTAATTTCATTTTCAGATTCAAGATCACATGAAAGACAGACAGATATACAGTAATGGAATGGCCTACCCATATAGTCCAGACTTAAAACCAATTGAAAATATTTGGTCAATACTTAAGCTACAGGTTGCAAAGAATCGCCCAGGAACAACGAACGACATCAAAGCGTCAAGTTTAATTAAAACCATATGCAGTTCAATACCATCTTTAACATTGAAAAACTTGTCCTTCGATAAATCTTTATCCGTAATAAATCTACTGATATACACTTGTATATTACCATACAATAGAGTTTGAATAGACCAATTCAAAAATACAGTTACTCAAATGCCAAAATTCAGCTCTCGATACACCAATGCTCTAGATACAAATTTGATTGTGGATATCTATTTGTACTTCAACACTAGCACAAATCTGGATAATTATTTGAACAGTATATCTTTCACAGTTAATCTACTCACTTGTAAAAAATCATATCGTGGCGCAGAAAAACCCAATAGCTAAAATCAAAATTTAAATTTTTTATTTGTAATCGCAATTTAACAGAAAATTGTAGATTCTTCCGACAACAATTTTAGACTTTCTAACGAATATTCAGATAAAAAAACGGCTTATTTTTTAACTCAATTACATTTAAAATTTTAAATTATTAAAAAAATCTCTGAACCATAACCTAAGTTTACTTAAATAAAATGTCTACAATTGTCAGTTATTATGTATAACTTTGATAAATAAAAAAAAACCTTATGAAAAAAACCTATAGTTATTTTTTTAAATTGTTACAAAAAAGAAAATTAAAACTATATACAAACATACATACATATATATACATAGATAAACATAATACCTAATCTAGTCAATTTTCAACATGATTTTTAATAGAATTTTTAATGTTTTTTAAAATTATTTTCAATAATAAAAAATTGCTTTTAATTATACAAAACAAAAAAAAACCATAAAAATTGTAATAAAATAATAAAAAAATTGTATAGTTTGTCAACAGTAGAATTATTTTTGTTATCTTCTTGTTTTTTTATAAGCTTATATGTAATAATTATGTGTTTGTAATACAACACAATAAACTTTGTATATATATCTACTATTAAATATATCATCATCACTATCCTGTAACCCCATCCATGGGGCGGAATTGGAAAATATACATACACTCATACTAATATTATATTATACTAATAGAATATTATACAAATCTATAATTATATTTATGAAAGACAAAATACTTGCATCTCTTTCTAACATAATTTTTTTTATTATGATTTGATCATCTTCATTTATAAGTAGGTAAATAATAAAATAATTGAAAAGCAAGTAAGGAAAAAAGTGGATAATTTGCACCGCATTTTCTCTCTGATGTTTGTTAATAAAAAAAAAATGGCCCTATTTATTTCTTTTTTTTTTTATGTAGGTATACTTTTTTATTTTTTTATAATTCAATCATAATTTATTGTTTTATAATTTATTATTATTTTATTCATTTTTATTGTTTTTTTTTTTTAGTGTACTTACATTGTGCAATTATAATTTATTATGTTTGTATTAGTTCTCTAGTATATTATAGTCTAGCATAATTAGTTTGTGTTTATTTGTTTATTTACTTATTCATTTCTATGCAAATCTATATAAGACCGCTATAGTATAAGTGGTATATAAAGTATACGCAATTATAAAATAATGATGTTCACCTGAGACAATTTATCATAGTTTTCATGATTGACATAAATTATTTAAGTTTATTTTTATTTGGTATAGATTTTTTGAGAAGGCAGTAAGAAATAATAGAGTTTAGTAAAGTAGGTTTATTTATCTATTTTAGATAAACTTTTTAAGCTCATTGTTTTTGTTTTATTTTTATGTATACTAGTCAATAACTTAAGTTCTTCTTTCAATACCGCTTTGTATATTAATTTTGGTATGGCAATTTTAAACTATACAGAAAAGTGGAACGTGAAATGCATTAAATATTTATACTATACATTTTTTTCAGATAGTCTGTATAGACCGGGTGTAGATCTGTATGTTTACAATTAGCGAATATTTAGAACTGTTCAGAATTTAACCTAATTTGTGAAATTTAATTTATGTGATTTTAATTTTTCTATTCTCTGTAAGTCAGGTATATTGCTTCAAACTGCAGTATGGTGTTAGTTATACAAGTCGTAATATGGACGTATACTTATAAAACTATGGTTTTGAAAGTTGGTTATAATGTCAATAATAAGTTGAGATCATTACAATCCTTGATATGTCAGTACAAAACTAATTGTTTACATATGCCATGTGTGTTTTGTAATTATCGTATTGTATTTCATATACAGCACAGCCGAGCCGGTACAGCACATTTAAGAAACTTCACTTTTGAAAATATAGACTAAACCATAACTGGAAACTCGTTTTTTACTCATTATAAATTTGCTACTGAGTACTGGATATAAATTGGATACATTGTTTAATTGTTCTTCAGATTGTCCGATTCAGTTTTAAAGTTTTTCAACCTATTCAATATGCTTTCAATTGATTTTTCGATTACATGTTTTTATATACAAATACATGTCTTTTTTATATTAAAGCCCATATAACATGTCTTATTTATATTAAAGCCCTTATTTATAGGTCTGGGCCATATACTAAACCCGATAAACTAGTACTTGTAAATCAGTATTGTACATAATTTAAATTATATTCCATAAAAAAATAATAACAATATTAATATTTATACTAATTGCTGTCTGAAGCCTTAGTTACTAAATATTATGCATGCATATTCGTAGAAGCCAAATTCTTTATACAAAATATACATACATATTCATATATTGGTATTTATATATACGTTATAAAAATATACAGTAAAGAATATTAACTAACACAATTATTATAACAATAACAATATAATAATGAAAATACAGTTCGTTATGAATGAAAGTGAGAATGAGAGAAAAGTAAATTTTTTGTGAAATGAATGAGAATTGAGAGAATAAATAATTTTTTTTTAAATGTATTATGATAGTATGTGTAATTTGAATATAGTGAAAAATATTCATGCATTTCATTATCCACATGATCTAGCATTATGATAACATGACTTTACATTGTTATTGGCTGTACATTGTAATAATTAAATGAGTTAATTATTAAATTCGTAATATGTGAGACACATTGGACCATCAATGTGCAACTATGGGATACTGTTGGTGTTAATGACAGACAGCTCTGAAATGGAATATAGTATATAGATAAATCGTATATAGTATAGTAAATGATTGTTTATGTTGATTATGTTTTAATTGTTACTATCTAATAAATGCATAAAAATTAAGCTTAATTAGTAAAACTAAAAACCATACAATATTATTATTTTAGACTTTATTATGAATAAACATCTTTTCTACACAATTATATATACCGTTAAATGTAGGGCAGCAGTTGTGTACTGTCATTTGTAATGGACTTATTCCTAATTTAGTACACAAAATGAATTACAATCTCTCTACTGAAAACTTTTAACAATATTATTGAAGGACATTGACAAAGATATTATTATTCAATATATATTATATTATATTGAATTATATTATATATATAAATAAAACAAATCCATATAATTTAAAAATTGGTAAAATATCAATGGTAAAAATAATATTTTCAAATACAAATACAAATACCTACAATATTTAATTTGCAATTCTAAATATCCTTTATAATAAAGGATGTAAATTATACCAAAACAATCCTTTTGCCAATTATTTTAAAATTTCTTTTAAAATTTCTTCGAACAGAATGGTATAGTGTATATATTTTATATAATACTATGCATATATATATATATATATATATATATTATTTCGTGAATATTAAATTTAACACCTTTTAGAATCCTTTTTTTTTTATTTTTTGTTTTTTTAGTAATTTATGAATTATACACAGACATTATAATGTATATATTATATATATATATATATAAATATTCAAATATTATTATTCCTCCTTCTATTTTTGATATATAGTTATACATTATTTTTGTTTTTTTTTTAAATTATTATAATTTCTATTGCCTGGAAATTCTCTAAATTTTATCATGATGGCTTCTGGCATTGTTTTTATAATTAATTTATTCTTTGGAAATAATTTTATTCAATAATTGTGTTGTACATATATATTCAGAACTTGTAGAATTAACTATTATATTAGATATATATTATAATAAATATAATATATTAAATATATATATTATTATATATATATAGATATATAATGTGTTTAGAAAAACAAAATTATGCTATCAAAATGATATTATGATATTATGGTAACAGTTGTTGTTTAAAAATGTTCATGAATATTTATGAATAATTTTTAATGTTTTACATTGTTATTTCTAGGAACTTAAAAGAAAATTTTACGAATTAAAAATTCATAAAAAAGAAATAAAAAAAACAAAAAAAACAAAATAAAATTTAAACTATTGAAATTTTTTCTATATTATAATGATTTTCATTCAGTTATAGTTGTATAGGCATTAATA
Source organism: Argyra leucocephala (assembly GCA_963942445.1). Lineage (NCBI taxonomy): Eukaryota > Metazoa > Arthropoda > Insecta > Diptera > Dolichopodidae > Argyra > Argyra leucocephala. The sequence continues at coordinate 40,315,039 of OZ012679.1, forward strand.
AAATAAAAATGTTATTCGAACACAAAATGACTTCACTATGAATTATTTTAAAATAGAAAAGATTTAATATATATCGGAAAAATTGAAATATTGAGTATAACATAAGCCTATATATATATATATATTCCTACTTTCTATCTGGGTCCGTTTCCACATATATTTTTTGTAATAAATTTTGTTATGATTGTATCAAATGCAAAAGCCTTATAAGTTAAGATGTTCTTCTAAATTAATTTTATATTGTTTTTTTGCAGAATCATTCAAAATGCTATCAAATCTTAAGTATACACCTAGTATGTTTTACTCTATATGCAAATGAAAATAATAAGAACAAAAAACTTCGAAACAATCAATTTTGCAACATAATGAAATGAGTATGAAACAGAAAAAAATACCATAAATTCGAAAAATTTGATATTATATCCTCTTTTTTCAGACAAATTGAAGTTAGACCAAATTGTAGTAAAGCTAAAATATTTTATTGTAAACTATCTGAAAAAAGAGGATATATCCACTTTCCCAGAAACTTTCATACTGAATCAAGTACAAAAATTTAAAAATGAAATAGATATTAATTAAAATTAAGCTTTTTATACTTATTTCATAATAAAATGTTATTTATTTCAAGCAAGTTTTACAACCTATAACAGAACAGACTATTGGGCTATAATATATATTTGATATTACAAACCAACAAACACAAAACACGTTTTTCATATTCTATACATGCTTTTCAACTAGCAACAAAATATTCAAATAACAACCTCTGAAGTTAATAATAAGAAATAGAAATCTTATATATAATACACAAGATCGACGACGTGGAGAGTAAAAAAACAAGAATAGTTGAATAGTTAACTATACACACAAAAATATTAAAATTTTAGCAAGTTTTTAAATCAAAAATAAAAATATGCAAAACGGTGGTGTCAATACTTAAAAAATTTAAAATATAGTTACACAATAGAAACGACGGTTATTTCCGAGCAGAGCCGACATATACTCTAAAATAACTTTCAATCACAAACAATTTTTAAAAAAGCTTCATAAAAATTCTTTCATTTTAAATAAACACATAAACTTATAGAAAAAAGTACAAACAAAAATTTAAAACAAAACAGAAAAACAAATATGATACTCTTTAAAAATGATATAATAAATGTTATTTCATTTGCTATTCAAAAAAATATGTATATAGCCATAGATAAATACCATGATATAACTATATACATTCCAATCATTTATATAAAATTAATTTTTTGTTTGTAGATCCTTTTATTGATATAAATCTGTTCATAGTTTACAATTCATATTAAACAAAAAACATCATTAGTTATATCTACTTTGACTGAAAACTTAAAAAGAATAAAATATATCACATACATTATTAACAATAAAAACTACTTTATATGAAGTAAGTGTAAAATAAAGATATATTGATTTGTACATTTTGTATGCAATATACATACACAATAAAATAATTCATGAATTTTTTAAACCCAAATAAACCGACCCACCGGAAATATATTTCGCCATCAGTAGAATTATAAAATATCAAAGATAGTTCTCAAAAAAAATTACAAAAAAAAAAAAAAAAATAGTCAAAAAAACAAGGATATGGTGCTTGAAAAAATGTATGTCAATGGTTTAATAAACAAACACAATTATAGCTGATAATAAAGTGAAAATAACGCTAATGATGAACAACATCTAAAATGCGTATATAACACACTCGGAGATGAAATATTTATTTTACTCCACAACATAACCTTTTACAACTATATTGCCAAATTTAAAACAATTTTTGATACTATCTGACTATACCTGTAATTGATAAAATCCCTTAATAAAAAAAATTACCTGTCTACCTTACCAATCTACCTATGTACCTGTAGGTGCTTCCACCATTTTCTTAAATCATGTCATAATTCATTTTATAAAATTAACTATACATAGCCAACTATATCCAATAAGAAATTAAATATATCTACATAATATATATATATATATATATATATATATATACATAATATATTTGAATTCTTTCGTCTGCAATTTACGAATTTTTAATTTTAATCTTGTATAATATTACCATGACTTAGATTTCACTACATATATATATATACACAAGTTATCCTGTACAAGAGTACAACAAGAACAACAACATCACTAATTGATTATTGTTAGACCAAACCATATTTAGAATGTGAGAAACATTAAAGAAATAACCATATTAGTTATACTAGGCTTACTACTAGCACTTACTCATTCACAGTTAAAAAAAAAAACAAAACAAAAATTAAAAAAAAGAATTATTTTAACTTAACAAATACAAATACGCCTATAAATATGTACCATATATATATAATGTAAATATGATATACACGAGCCCCGTATTTAGTATGTGAGAAACAGGAAGAAATAACTTCAATGAAGTAAACTGACGCTGTTGCTGTTATTGTTGTTGTTGTTGTTGTGTCCCATACACTTCTTTTTTCTTTTTTTTAAATAAACTCCAGCTTATAAACACACAGTGTGTCCATATTTGGTGGAAGATTGTGATGTTTGTTTTTTTTTATATATTTTTATTTTATTTTTTTTCTTTCTAAAATCCATTTATGGTGTTGTCTTGTAAAATGAAATTTAAATTTGTTAGCAATAAATAATTAAATTAAAATTCAAAATATACAATAAAACAACAACAATAATAGTAACTTAGTAGAAAATTTCAAAATTAAAAATACAAATCAAGTTGAATAGTTAAATATTAATACTAACTAGTAGTAGTAGTAGTAGTAGTTGTTGTGTAAGTCTGCCAATAAAGAACAATTAATTAAAGAAAACATTAAGATTCATAAATAATTTGTTAAAAAAAGAAAAATCTGAAAAAAAACAATCAACCCAAAACGAATAAATTAAAATTAAATAAAAGAAATCGAAAAGTTTTGCGTTGAAATATTTGTGAATTAATTTTATCTGAATTCAGAAAATGTAGTCTACTCATTTTGTTTTTCTATAAATAGAAATTTTGACTGGCTACAACATTTAAATTTACAATCTTGTCCACTAATTACACATACTACACCTATAGTAATTATGTAGGCGGATATTGGAGAGATTTTTTTTTCTACATGGCTAATTGTAAATTGTGATCTAACAAAAATTTGTGGAAAACTTATTTTGTGATAATTTTTGTTTTTCTTTTTTTTTCGGTGTTTTTGATGAGAATATTTTTGGTAATTTTGTTTTTAACCATAATTGTGCAAAGCTTCTGGTTAATGAACCAATTTTTAATATAAATCAAATGATTTTAATTCTGTTTTAAGTATTAAATATATATATATATATATATATATATATATATATATATATATTATATATATAAATATACATATATATTATATATAATAATATATATATATATTATATATATACATAATATATACATATAGTACATATAAGCATATAATATAAAAAAAAATGTTATTTTAATAATATTGTTAACATATGTATTAATTAGTTATGTTGTGGGATCTAAATTGATAATGCTGATGATGATGATGATGATGATGATAAACAGCAATGATAAAATGATTATGGGTTTTTTTGTGATAATATTTTTAAAAAATTTAAATTTAAAATAATTTTTGTTGAATATAAGAGTATGTAATGTATATATTGTTTTTAAATCAAATTATACTGAAAATAAAATATCAAAGATGAATCCTAGTTTACAGTTATAATTTGACATCATATATTGATCAACATTGCTGTTATACCTATTATATAACAAATAATACTCCTCAACAGACTTGACCCAATTATTGATGAAATAAATGTGAATTCGAACCATTAATTTAGATTCAAAAACAAACATTCTACAATTGATCACAGATGAGGAGTTCAGAATCAAAGTGTCGTAACCCACAAAAAATTGTAATCGAGAAAAATACATTTTAAATTTATTTTTTATTATTTTTATAAAATATTAATTATTTAGGTATATAGTCTACCTACATATATATGTATTTTTATAACAGTGAAAATAGTCGAATATTTTCCTTTTAATTTTACTGGTATGCTTATCATACAGATACGCGTATTTTGTCTACTACTTGCAGACTTCTTCAGTGTTTTGTACTCGACTGAGGAAAGAAATCTAAAATTGTCTTATTTATTTTATTCGTACAGGTAACAATTTGATGTTTCTCGCAGCTGCATGGTTGTTTATTATCCAATGAATTAGCACAGGTAGGGGGTTGAATAAAAATATTTTTATTTATTTTATTATTGGTATTTAAAATAATTTTTCCGACGTTAGGGTGACAGGTAGGGGTGGTGTTATTTGTTTTATTGTATTTCACTAAAAATTTAAATAAAGAAGAATATCCATTGCCTTGGTCTTTATTATGTATTTTTAGTTTTTCAAGCTCTTATGTACCATAACGCTATTATTTTGGTGATATTTTCAAAACAAAATGTAGGTCTGTTTCTCTTTTAAAAAAATAAAAATTTAAAAATAATTTGTGTTGTGGGTTAGGCCATTTTGATTCTCAACCCCTCTATTGCAGAAAAACCGTTCGCAACAAACAAAAGCTATTCACCAATCTTTTTAGATGCTGCTCAGACGTTTGACAAAGTACGGCATCAAGATTTTCAATTTAAACTACATCTAAAATAAGATTATGGTACCCAATGGTGGTTATGATCTTCAACGTATAAAATGAAAACAAATCAATTCAAATGAATTTTATATATATATAAGAAGATTGAAACCATTCCCATTTCAATCCATAACGAAATAGTACCGTTATGCCAATACAGCAAAAAAGAAATGGCATCAATTCTTGATATCGACAACATCTGTCGACTTAAGAGAACGAAACGCCACAAGATATTTACTGCCTAAAATGGAAAATTCTACGATAATGGGCTACTCTACGGAGAAAAATTTATATATCTAAATAATCTTTCCATGTGGAAACAATTGCTATTACCCCAGCACTACGGAAGCTATTACTAAAAAAAACCTCCTAAGCCATAGCTATCGAAAAATTTATGAAAAAAGAGGTATTAACCTAAAAAACGTAGTTTAGTTATAACAGAAAAAAGGTATGTGGACTTTAATGTGTATACAATTCCCATACTAATTAGAGGCACGCGCGGTTGTAGCCCCTAATTTCCTTTCAAATATTACCTTTTATCTTTCAGAAAAAATAAAACTTATAACGTAAAATTTAATAAACAATTTCGATATATTTAAAAATTCGGAAATTATTCTTAGTTGGTTAAAAATAGTTTAAAAGGACTTGTGAACCAAAACTTAGTGTCGCTACAATACTATTAGCGATCGCATTTGTAATACACAGGAAATTAAAATCTGTATCTATTCTACAATTAAAACAAGGTGTATTTTTTTTTGTGTTAGGTATACAGCCTTGATTCTGAAATTTAAATTTTTTAAGCTATTTGTACTGACCGGTTAACTTCAATTTTAATATCGTATCTATATTTTGTGATAAATCTATGTCTTAAATTTTGGTGATGCTAGCACTTTTTATGTTATTTATCGAATTGCATGGTGATGTTAGCACTTCCTATGTTATTTAAGATCTTAAAACCTTTAAGCCTTTTTAAGCCCACTTTAAGCCACCCATTATTAAGTTTATAAGTCCTATAATTAAAAGACTCTTTCAAACTAAAATATACAGCAAGACAGCTACGGATAAGGCTGTGAATCAAAAGCCAAAGACTAAGATGTGCCGGGCATAAAATAAGAATGATAGAAAACCGAGATCAGCTTAGAATATTCCCGGCGACAAAACCTATGAGGACAAAAGGTAGAACCAGACCGAGAAATATATGGGAAGGTAGATGCAAGAAATCTAGAAATAACAAATTGGAAAACCACTGCAAGAGAAAGAGATTAGCAGGAAACTTGTGAAATTTCAGGAGCTTACAGGTCCATTCAAATGTTCATATAAGTGCTTTTTATATCCTTAATATAGTTTATTTGTACAAATTTGCAAGCAATTGAGTCCAGAAACTCGGAATTATTGTCATAAACATTTTCTTATTATTATTTATCCTATAGTAAAGAGACTACAAATTTAAATTTAAAATTTATAATAACCACAATTATTAGAAAAAAAAACAAAATATCAAAATTTAATTAAAACGAACTTCAAATTATACAATAATTTTAACACACGACAACCAATAATTGCTATAACTACCTATTTTAATACATAACAAAAAAAAATTGTAAAATTATATAATTCAAATAAACATACGAGTACATGGCATTCATTTATGAACTACTTTTCATATATTCCTTTAAAATTGGTTAACATTAATATGTATACACAATAACAATGTAAAATTACATACAATAACATGTACCTATGTTTTATTGTCCTTTTATTGGAATGAGTTTACCATATTCATTACATATATAAAATTATAAGATATTCGTTTGATATTTCCCTCTTTTACCAAACATATTTTTTTTTTCACAATTATTTAAATAAATTTATTCGGAATACAACACATTCGTATGTATATGCACATGTAATTAATATATATATATATATATATATATATATATAAAGTATAACTACAATTCTTTGAATATTGTAAATAATTTTTGACAATAAATCATTTTCAATTACTTTACAAGAAATAATATAATCGTTAAAATCAAAATAATTACACTTGAAAAACAATAACACTAACAACAGGATAACAACTTGAGAAATACGAAAAAAAAAAAAAAAAAAATAATAATAATAAAATTCGCGTCAACTTAAAAGAACCGATTCCGACTGACTTATGGTTAAAGGATAAAAAAAAATGCATATATGTATATACAAAAAATATTGCATGAAGGAATTTTTATCCTTGAATAAAAAACAAACAAACAAAAAAGTATACTCTATTACAACAACAATAAAATAATATTTACAATATGCTACTGAGTGATTTTATGTTTTTGTTTTTATTTTCAAATAAAAAATTTATTTAAAACAATTTTTTTTTTTATCCTTAATATCAAAATTATAAGTGTATATCAAACTATAAACCAAACACAAGCTGAACAGCGTGTTTAAAGAGAGCAAGCAGCAAAAAAAAAATATATGCAAATGACATTTTTAGAGTGTCAAAAAACGAATTATACAACTTCAAAAAAAAAAAAAAAATTACAATTCCTGTTATAATACTATTATACCACCACCACTGTTATAATAATAATCAATTGCACAATTTTACAATTTTCAAAACTGCCAGCAACAATAACAGTACCAACAATAACAACAAAATTCATGTCATAACAATTAAGAAAATATTTAAATCAGTAATGTTACATTACAACAATTATTATTATATTGCATATACACTATAATACATGAGTAGTATATAATAATAAGTAGTAGTGTTCATGTTAGTATAGTTGTAAATATGAAAGATGATGGGTTACAAAGTTGTCACATTTTTTTAATGTTTTACAAATATTCCAGTCATTTATGATTATAATTTTCAAAACGTTAAAGAAAAAAAAATAAATTTAGAAAAAAACAAAAATGAAAAATTTATGAATAACGGAAATTTTCCAAGGATATATGCAGAGAAAATTTAATATAAGAATATTTTCAAAATACATTATTAATAGTTGAAATTGAATTATATATATAATAAAAATATATATGAATTAAAGTTAAAATAAATTTTAAATATAGGTCAGTAGTTTGTAATACATATTATTATTTAGAAATTGTTTTTATTAATAGATTTATGTATATATATATATATATATATACATATAACGTATAGGCGTTTGGTCTGATTTTACATATATACACCTTTTATATATAGATATATATGTACCCCCTACTATCAGGGGTTTATTATCTAAAAATTATTCGTATACATATAAATAATGGGTATAGCAGTCTTCTTCCACTATCATTGCAACTACAAATGGGCTTATTATTTAAAAATTGTTTTGATATATATTTATTAAACTAATATGGATCTGACTCCCCTATCACTGTAGCCATAAATGGGCTTATTATTTTAAAAAATATTTTTATATGTAGATTGATATATATATATATATATATAATATAATAACGAGTAGAAATCTGGGACCACTAGCACTGCAGCTATAAATAGGTTTTATATTTAAAAATAAGTATTTGTATATATATTCATGTATACCAGGTAGGCTTTGGTCACTATCACAGTAGTCATAAATGTTATATTAAAATTGTTTTTATATATAAACTTATAATATACATATAAGTCTGGACCCAATATCACTGTAGCTGAAAATGGGCTTATTATTTAAAAATTATTTGAATTCATACATAGATTATATGTATAAATGATGGATTTATTGTTTAAAAATAATAAACTGTTTTTATATAAATTGTTTTTAATAAATTGTATTGGTTTAAGTCCATATCTAGTTAAAGATAAAATTCTGATAGACGATAGGTGGCAATAGATTGTGATTTTATGATTCCATTAGGGCTTTGATATATTTGTTATTGCTTTTATTATAAACAATTTCAAATTTAACCTTTATAATTGAAAATTGAGATTAAGGAAGTCGATGAGTTCTCTGAATTAACTGTCCTCTACTTTTAAAAATCTTACATACTGATTCTCCTATATCATACTATATTTCCATCCTAATAATTTTCTTCCTCACCTAAAAAAAAGTTTGTATAAAGGAATCATTTCAAAGTGTTTGGGTATAATAATATTGATAACAATAATAAAATAATAATAATAATAAATTAATAATAATAATAATAAAAAATAATAATAATAACAATAAAATAATAATAATAATATTAATAATAATAAAATAATACTAATTATAACAATACAAAAAAATAAAAATAATAATAATAATGATAATAATAATAAAAATGGTGATAAAAATAAGAATAATTAAAATAATAATAATAATATAATAATAATGATATAAATAATAATAATAATAATAATATTAATTATAACAATAATAATAGTAATAATAATAATAATAGTGATAATAATAATAATAATAATTAAAGTAATAATAATATTTAAAATAACAATAAAATAATAATAATGATATAAATAATGATAATAATAATAATACTAATTATAAAAATAATAATAATAATAATAATTATTATTATTATTAATATTATTATTGTTATTATTATTATAATATTAATAATAATGATAATCATAATAATTATAATATTAAATCCAAACTCATAGTGTATTGGTAAGATCGATATTGTAAGACAATATTGTTCTATGTTGCCCCTGAAGAAATATTACATAAAAATAATTACTTGATAATATGTATTTAGAAATTAAATTTATGCTAAAGAAAGTTTAATTAAATATGTTCACTTAAATAACAAAATATGAAAGTTATATATATAAATATAAAATAGAAGGTAATAGTTAAATTACTACATAATGAATGATTATAAGATGATATATAATAATATTTTTGATTATAATAATTATAACATCTATATGTAATAACTAACAATTAATATAATGTACTGTAAAAATAATATTGTCGATGCCTAGATCAGTCCAAAAGTATTTTTCAGTTGATTGAATATGATTGAATAACCATCTATTTTGGAACAGACGATATAATAATGATCATCACAAAACGAAATTAGTAAATATATTAATAAAACAAGAAGAACTAAAATGAGTACAGTAATATGTAGGTACACACTATTTTAAACTGAAGTTATTAAATACAAAATACCCGAAAATGAGTTGTGTCGATAAAACCGATAAAAATAATTACATTTTATTAAATCTACCATTAAATTCTTTAATATTCCCTATATTTTCTACTAATCATCATGACCCAAAGAACCTATAAGAATTCATTTTATAATTTTACTCTTTAATAAAAAAAATTACAATCATATTCTCCTCTACCACCTAGCTACATACCTACCTACTCCTGCATATAGTAAATAACTATAAAATGCAACTAACTAGTGTATATAAGTAGTTGAAAATACTAAAAAATGGTTGTATAAATATACATCATGAGTATAGGGTGGTAAATATTTGATAACTTTGAAGAGTTTTTTATGATCATAAAATATTTTTTCCTCTTCATTTTATAACGCTATTAAAGCCAATTTTATATAATAAAATTATAAAAGAAAAAAATATTTTATATATTACAATATATATATATATATAGTAAGTAGGTGTTTATGTATATAAGAATAATTTTGTATATTATCTACAATATAATTCATCTTATTGAATTTAATTGTATCAAATTAAAATGCAATAAAACACTAAAAAAAGTAAAAAAAAAAAACAAAAAACAAAAAACAAAAATAATTTTTTAAATAAATAAAAAAAAACTTAAACTTATACTCATAATAAAAAGAACCAATAAAAATGCAACAAAGTAAATAAAAAAAAAACTAATTTCAAAGTAAATAAATATATACATAATAATGTGTAAGGTATCTTATGAATTTAATCCATATATATGTAGTTATGTATGTATGTATTAATTTTAATATAAATATTTTACTACTTGTATAGTTCACCTGTAATATAACTATAATGGTAATGATGATGATAATGATTATTATCATCATAATGATGATTTTATTTAACTGGTGATGTGCACTTAAAATTACTTTTTTCTGTTTTTTTGTTTTAAGCAAGTGTTTTATTTTATTTTTAGCCTTTTTTAAATTTATATAGGAGATTATAATTTTTTAAACATCTATAAACACTTCATGACACTTAATTAGAGATAGTTTTTGTCATTTTGAGTTTTTTTTTTTAATGGTTTTTGATATTTATTATGATTGTTTTAAAAGTAATAAAATAAGTTTTATAATTATTATTAATATTAACAGCCCTTTCGTACCTGCAATACTGTTGTTCAATTGATTATTTATATAAAAAATTGTAAAATGTACATATTTATTTATTATACATATATATATTTGAATCTATAATTTTTTAAGATATTTAATATATATTTAAATCTTTAGATTTATCATGGTTATGGCGTATGGAAATGCTAGTTATATAAATATTGTGTTGTAGGAGAATATTTTTGCTGTAGGGGAGCGCTATTAGTTGACAGCGCAACTTTAGAAAGGCTTTAAGTGCTTATTCTATACTGTGGAAATCATCCGATGGCTTAAAAAGTCATTTATTGTGAAAACCGATAAAATGTGCATATTAAGCTAAGCTTTAATTTAAGAATGAATTACGAAATTAAGTAGAAAGTATTTTTTAAGTGGCATCCATAGAGTATATAAAATAATTTTAAAGTGTCAATATTTCGAAAAATCATTAATCAAATAATAGAACCAATTGGAAAATTTATTATAAGTGATAAAATATTCAATATAGCAAAACGAATACTATCATTTATTTCGATTCACTTCACTGTTGTAACGCATTCTTCTACAAATTCAATTTATATAAAGGTCATATATTTTGAATTATAATACAACAATAATTGTATAGAAAACTAGCATATTTCGGTCAATGATCCAAGAGCTACGATTAATATCAAATTGAAGGATATGTCCAATTCAGTAGAATTTCTTACATGTGGGTAGTCGGCAATTGTCGAAATAAACAAAAAATATTTATGTCTTTAACACCTTATAACTGTAAACTGATTAAAGAGAGCTAAGATAATGATTGAAAACGCCCTAGATAATGATTTAAATTAGCTCAATGTTCTTAAATTTAAGACCTTATAATTATTTTTAAAATAATATATTGTCTGATTTGATAATTATATAGTTATATAGTTATATAGTGTATTTTACAATTTAAAAAACGTTGAATACGCTATTTTCAAAAATGAAAATAGACTGTCTTTCAATTTTTTTTTACTTTTATTCATATGAATATGTTTTTTATTCATATTATTAATCTCTGTGTTGCGGTGCTAGGAATAACACTGATTCGGGAAGAACCTGTTAATTTCTTATTTTAATATGTTTTGGGCACTACGTAGACTTCTTCCTGTTTGGATGCTTATTTATGACAGTTTCTAACCGACCACTTTATACATTTTTATTATAAATATTTTATACGATAGTAGACATCGCACGTTGGCATATTGTAAATAATAATTAAGCGCTACGTACAAATTAATTAAACAGCCCATCAGTCCAATACTGATTTTTTCACCAAGATATGTATTTTTTTTTTCTAATACATATTTGCAAATATCTCAATCTCTAAAGGAGCTTGCATGTTTATACAGATTGTATAGCTTAAAATTTAATACATTTTATACCTTACTTTGCTTTAAATTCAGTCTGAAAATTCGATGCAACAGGTGATATTTTAAGTTACTTATCATACAATCAAAGTATACAACGAATATCACTACACTACACTCTGATCAGGACAATTGGGACTATACATATCACAATAATCTACTCTGATCTGGACAATTGGAATGACGAGAAATATATATTAACAGCCTCATCATAATCTTTGAAGTTTACACTACTTAATTACATTGTAGTGTTGTATCTAAACGTAAATTTCTATGTATAGACTAGTAAATTTAACAAGAATCAAAGTAACGTTTATTTACCCATTTACAATGGCTTAATCGCTTTTTAGACACCATTTTACAAACTAAGCAGATTAAAATAATATCCATAGAACAGATAAAATATTAAAAATAATTACAAATTTATTCTAACTAACTGTCTTCGACTGTATACATATATATATATATTTATTTAATAAGTACGTATGTCTTTAAGATACATATCCATTTATAATGTTAAGAATGTGCAATGTTTTTTCCCATTGAATCACACACAGAAGATATTATTATTATTGAACGAACGCATTTAATATGGCAATAAACTCGTAACTAATTAATTTTAAATTGTGTTTTTCTGTTTTGTTTATTATTTTTATTGTATCTTGCCATTTTATACATACATAATATTATATTATGTACCTTGAATGTTGATTGTTGTTTTGTAATTGTTTGTTGAATGTTTCTTGATTGTTAAATTTCTTATTTTTAATTTAAAACTTTTATTTTTTTGCTTTATAATAATTAAAATTGTCTTGAATTGTTGAATTTTGTTGGTTGGAATATTTTATTGTTGTAACATCAGTGTTGTTGTATTTATTATGTTATGCGACAGTAATAATACATTTTTTGTTTTTTTTTTTTTGTAAATATAAAAGTAACTTTCATATTATTAATGAAGTTCTAAATAATGTATTTTATGTATATTTTAAGTGTTTAATGTATTTAATGTAATGAAAGGAAGTGAATATGTAACTTGTTATGTAGTGTAGTGTAATAATTATATAGTATATACAAGTTAAAAGAATGTAGTTAACTTGAATTCATACAAATTAATATTTGTGTTTTTTTTTGTTTTTTGTTAAATTCTTATAATATTTTTTTTCAATAAATTTTTTTTTTATTATGGTACGATTGTAAAATATTAAAGTTGGA
>OZ012679.1:40331066-40381066 GCA_963942445.1 Argyra leucocephala
TATTCTATTCTATTCTATTCTATTCTATTCTATTCTATTCTATTCTATTCTATTCTATTCTATTCTATTCTATTCTATTCTATTCTATTCTATTCTATTCTATTCTATTCTATTCTATTCTATTCTATTCTATTCTATTCTATTCTATTCTATTCTATTCTATTCTATTCTATTCTATTCTATTCTATTCTATTCTATTCTATTCTATTCTATTCTATTCTATTCTATTCTATTCTATTCTATTCTATTCTATTCTATTCTATTCTATTCTATTCTATTCTATTCTATTCTATTCTATTCTATTCTATTCTATTCTATTCTATTCTATTCTATTCTATTCTATTCTATTCTATTCTATTCTATTCTATTCTATTCTATTCTATTCTATTCTATTCTATTCTATTCTATTCTATTCTATTCTATTCTATTCTATTCTATTCTATTCTATTCTATTCTATTCTATTCTATTCTATTCTATTCTATTCTATTCTATTCTATTCTATTCTATTCTATTCTATTCTATTCTATTCTATTCTATTCTATTCTATTCTATTCTATTCTATTCTATTCTATTCTATTCTATTCTATTCTATTCTATTCTATTCTATTCTATTCTATTCTATTCTATTCTATTCTATTCTATTCTATTCTATTCTATTCTATTCTATTCTATTCTATTCTATTCTATTCTATTCTATTCTATTCTATTCTATTCTATTCTATTCTATTCTATTCTATTCTATTCCATTCTATTCCATTCTATTCCATTCTATTCTATTCTATTCTATTCTATTCTTTTATAATTTTGATTATTATTTCTTTACTATCCTCCTTTTTCTCGATATTTTGAATAACTTTAATTCTGCAAAGGGTGCTGCAATTATTTGGCCGCAATTGAAAAAAACATAAAAATTTTGCATCTCTAGCTCTTGCAATTCATCTTGTACATTATAACTTCGGTTCAAATCTTATTTATTTTTTGTAGTCCTGCAGGATTAAGTCTAGTTATTATGTAGCCTATTATCCAGTATCCAAATTTAAAAATACGTTTCTGTATACTAAATAATGTCTTTATCGATTAGACAGCTAAGGCTATATCCGAGCTCAATTGATATTATTATGTAAATAATAATATATGTATATTATATACTAAATAATGTCTTTATCGATTAGACAGCTAAGGCTATATCCGAGCTCAATTGATATTATTATGTAAATAATAATATATGTATATTATATACTATATACTATAGTCCAGTATAACTGGTATTAGTAAATGTTAAGTAAAAGTTATAATTAGAATAAGCATTGTGATTTAAGAATAAATAAAGGCCTGGATTGATATGAAAGGTCGGCATCCACCTAACATCCACATTGCTTAATATTCCATACCATAATATGTACGACGTATACGGTGATACAACAGATATAGGCGGCCTTAAAGCATACCGCACCCGCTTTATGTTTCATATAATATTTTGTTTGTCTCACCAACGTTTAATAGCGAAAAGGTTAAATTATTTTTCTAAACCATTTTCATTTACATAAAAACTAGAAAAGCAAAAAAAAAAAAAAAAAATTGAGAAACTTCTAAATTAACACCACAAGCAAGAAACAAACATGCACACAATGAATGCACCAAAATAACAAAGTTTCAAAATTTGAAAAAATAATAATAATAACAAAAAAAAACGTTAAACAATTCATACAATTTCAATTACTCTTCAAAGAACAATAAAAAAACAAACAAAAAAAAAAAAAACTATTATAAGGATAACAGATTTGCGAAATCCACAATATAAAGTCATTATTTTCATTGCATACACATGTGTACATATGTGCACATATTATGTGCAATGGCAGTGGTTTTGTTTTAAGTAAAACGAGAGAAAAGATTGTCGTTGTGTTTTTTTGTTTTTGGATCAAAACTGCCTTTTTATTTTTAAGTATACCCCTTACGGTAGTTGGAATACTACAAAAAAAAAATAACAGTAAAAAAAAGGATATCATTTGTATTACCATTGCATTTAAAGTACAATGTTCATTCCGTTATTTTTCTTTTTTTTTATTCATTTTACTAAAGTTTACCGCTTTATATTTGTTATTTTTTTTTTTTATTTTATTCTTAACCGAGAGCAAGGCGAAGAGCGAAATTTTCAAAACTATAAGGATGAATATATTATTATTATGTAATAATAATAATATAGAGTGGGATTTATGCAAATAATAATAAACACTTATGGTAAAAAATAAATAAATGAGATATTATAATTATATTACAGTTCTACATATGTTTGTATGAACAATATATATATATATATATATATAATATACGTATATATTCCGTTAAAATTGTATATTGTTGATATTATCCTTTTGTATCCTTTTATATGAATATTATTGTTATTGTTATTATTTTTTTCCAAGTAAATATAATATTACCTATTAACAGTAAGCCAGAACAGTTAACTATTAATAAAACACACAGGAATTACAGAAATTATAATAAAATGAAAAGGAAAATGAATGAATTGGATTTTCTTTTGTTGCTCCTACTCTTGAAAATAGGATGTATTATTGTTAATAAGAATTGCGGAAATGAAAATATGTTATGAAATGTTTGTTATGAAATTATGTGTTTGTATTTTTTTGCTAATTTTTTTTTTTTTTGGAAATGGTATGTTTGTTAAAAGTTTTCTGTGATTTGTGTTGATTTTCTCCATACATTATTATTATTATATTTAATGGTATTTCAAAATTCGTGTTACTATTTTGAAGATATCAACCACATTGTTAAAGGTGAGTTTTAGCTGGTAAGCATTTTTGGTGTGATAATATTAACTCCAATATTCTCTCCAAAGAGGGAGATGGCTTATTGATAATAAAAATATATATATTGATATATAAAAATAAAGAAAATAAAATGAAGAAAAACAATATTTCCCATCTAATTTTATTTTAATCGTACTAAAACTACTAATATAAACTTTAAACTTTAATGGAACAAACCAGGAATTTTAAAAATAACAGTTTTAAAGTATATTTGACCAATAATATCACTCAAATGTAGAAATATGTATAGTATAGAACTACTAATCAGCTCGAATGACATATACATATATACAAATATAAAACAACATAATTTTTTCAATTTAAATTAAAGTCATATGTCATCTACCATTTGTCATCTGTCATTTGTCTCCTATCATTGTCATGACATTTGTCATTTGTCATTTGTCATTTGTCACTTGTCATTTGTCATTTGTCATTTGTCATTTGTCATTTGTCATTTGTCATTTGTCATTGTCATTTGTCATTTGTAATTTGTAATTTGTAATTTGTAATTTGTCATTTGTCATTTGTCATTTGTCATTTGTAATTTGTCATTTGTCATTTGTCATTTGTCATTTGTCATTTGTCATTTGTCATTTGTCATTTGTCAATTATCATTTGTCATTTGTCATTTGTCATTTGTCATTTGTCATTTGTCATTTGTCATTTGTCATTTGTCATTTGTCATTTGTCATTTGTCATTTGTCATTTGTCATTTGTCATTTATCATTTGTCATTTCTCATTTGTCATTTGTCATTTCTCATTTGTCATTCGTCATTTGTCATTTATCATTTATCATTTATCATTTGTCATTTGTCAATTTTGTCATTTGTCACTTGTATTTTTTTTTCTGTCATCTTGTCATCTGCCATGTAATGTTTGTTTATTTGAAAATCATTGCAAAATCATTATTCTATAGAATTCTTGCAATATTGAGAAAAATGAGAGAATCAACTAACACAGTCTAATCAGAAGTTTTATATTGGCTTGAACACATCTAGAAATTCGTATAAAAAATGTTTTAATAATACCGTTAAACACTTTTTTTAATTGGTTGCCTAATTTTTATGTTTCTAGCAACACCTATATATTGAATGCTTAACAAAAATAAACCGAAATCTAAGCAAAAAAATAAATAACTAAATAGACACTGGTGAGTTATATAATAAATAAATAATTTAATTAAATATAATAAATAACTTAATATATAATTAAAAACCTAATTAGAAAAAGTTAGCAGTGGACTTCACAGTTGAAAAATAATTTTTAAAAAAAGTTAAGCAATTTGAATTAATACAGAGAAAAGGTAGAAAAGACCTGGTAGTTAAAATGTATTTATGTTTTCCCAAGCCATACCAATTTGAAAATTTTATATTAAAACATGAGTGTTTACTGGTTTATAATATTTAAATATTAAATAAATATTAGTGAAAATACAAATTAGAGAAAAAATATTAATCAATAGGGTAAATTCTATAAAATATTAATCCCTACTATATTATATAGAATTTAAGTTTTTTATTCATTAAATTAATTTGATATTAAATTTGAAAAACATCATTAAAGTCAATAAACGTCAAACAAAATAGAATAATCTAGAATGTTTATCAAGTCAATTGCATTTATTAAGAAAATGTTTAGAACAGCATAATATATACATATATATAAAACGAACTACAATATTGCAGAACTGCACAAAAAAATGTGTATTATGAAAATATGTACATAACATACTATCCTCAATTATTCTCAGTTCACCGTGACAAAATTAATTTAATACACAGTTACATGAATTTGAATTTCAAATTTAAATAATATTAATATTAAAATATTGTTTTCGCGCAGTAACGTCACTTCCCTAATTAGATCGAATAATCGACCATAATTAAGCAGAGAATTTTATTATAATATAGTTAACAATAATATTATACTTATTATATTATATTTTTTTAATGTCCCCTATATTTATTCAAACACATGGGTAGAGAAAATATTTCAATTAAAATTTTCTCGGCATAGTTAAATTCCTTTAAAATTGCATTTTAAATCAAAATAAATTACTGTATTCACTCACTCTTTAACTTGTTTTTTATAATTATTATATATTAAATATTAAAAATTATAATAAAATTTCAATAATTTGAAATATAATATAATTAAATGGAACATAAATATGCTTAGAAGTGTTATAAAAACACCTTCTGTAAATAAAAATGACTACATAACATTATTTAGGTGCATAAATCTAAATTATTAAGCTTGAATTTTAATTTGTTTTTTGTTTTAATAATAAGATTTGTTAGAATTATAAGTTTAACAATTAAGTAATATTAAATAAGAATTATAGTAAAAAAAACTAATTTTACAATAATTAATTAATTTGAAAATCTAACGATTTTAAGAAATATTTTTTTTGTAAATAATTAACGAATTTATTAAATAAAAAAATACACGTAGGAAAGCGTATGTAAAAATTCACATTAAAAGATAGCTTTGTTTTAAATAACAGATGTGTGCATAATTTTAAACAAATTTGAGTTAGTTATACGTGAATAAAATTATTTTGAATTTATATAAAAATTGTGTAAATTAATGCCAATATAATTGCTTGATGCCGATGTTAAATTGTACCTAAACAGGCTTATTTTTACAATACCATTTTCTGAACAGGAAGAGATAATAATCTAACGAAATTTGTTAAATTTTGGAATAGCAATGCAATGGGAGCTGGACAAACACAAATATTACAATAATTTATTATTAATATGTTTATTATTCAATAATCTGCTCTCCATCTTTTTTTTTGTGTGCGAATCGGCTCACAAAGTTAAAATATTGTAATTATACTATTATATAATTACTATATATAATAATAATTAAACTAAATTAACTATACTCTAAAAATTTATGTTTCAATACAGTCCTATACAGTTTTATTCTAATCTGTTATACAGTAAATGGTTGAGCGATAATTGGATGAAACCGCGAAGCCATTAAAATTATTTTCATTTTCTTACTTTCTTATTATTATTTTTCTTTGTCAGATTTTCTTTATTTTTTTTATGTTGTTTTGTTTTTGTTTTTTTTCTTTTTTTGTTGTAATTTTCTAATGTCAAAGTAAAGAGGTATAACAAAGTTTAATTTTTCCAACTCAATGGAACTGAATAATTAAAATGTATTAAAACTGGAATTATGTTGTGAAGTAAAATATTATTTCAAAAATTTAAGAAAGTTAATATAAATAAGAGCTTATGTAATAGATAAGAGCCTAGTGAATGTAAATAAACACTTAGTGAATACTGAATGAAAGCACAGCTTCAAATCCGGTGCAAGATAAAATTTATCTATTTAACTAGACTAGTTATAGTTGTTCGAATGACACTAGATAAAATAGGTAGCTGTAACAGTGTAGATTATTAAAATATGATTTATTAAGTGTCAAAACGATTCAACAAATTTGTACAACTCTATGAGAAGTAAAACAAAATAATATTTAGAACTAATGAGTCTATGCTTTTTGTTTATTTGTTTTTATTATATTTTAATCATTAAATTAAAACCACTAATACATAATAGGGCTTTTCATAAACACAAGTTCTCAAAGGCTCGATATGCCATCAACTCGGTTTGGAGTAAATGCTATTTGAAGTTTAAAGTTACTTTAAAAAAAAACTGTACTTTGTTTTTGTAACTTTCAAAATACGTTGATACTTATTTTGTTATTTTAATTACAAAATTTCAAGTACCTACGCCTTTTACTTTATAAGTTATAGGCATTTTTGTTTTTCGAAATCGATTCCCAAACGACCTATATACACTTTTTAGAACAAGTTGATTTTAGTCCATGCACATGGGTCAAATTTACCTGGATATGGGTCATTTTATCACTAAACTTTACAAATAAATGTATGGTCCACTACATATTAAAAAATATTTATGGTATTAAAAAATTTCAAAATTAAAAATCAGTTTATTTCATTGAGATCACATTCTCTTAACTTAACATTCTCTTCACTTTTTCTCTTAGTTTTGATCATTTGTTGGCAAGTAAGCTATCAAATTTTAGATATCATTTATCAGTCCGGCATAGGTATATGGAGCATTTCAGAAATAAGCCAATTTTGACGTTAAACTTCATACAAAAATCATCCATATCCAAAAAATAGGTGTATGGGTCATTTTATAATTAACAAAGTATTACAAAGGTGGATATGGGTTAATCCAGAAGTAAATATCTCTGAAACGGTAAAATATAGCGAAAAATAGTTCAGGCCAAAAGAAACAGCCTGTCCTGTGCAAAACCTAAAAATCTGTTCCTAAGTGAAAAAAAGTGAAAATGGCTTATGGAGCCTTTTAGACTCAGCCGACGATAATTATTAAAATTTGAATTTTCTACATTTGCAGTTTTGTGTGACAAATCAAAATAGTAGCAGAACTGATTGTCTACTATAATTTTGCAATTTTCCTGCTAAGTTGGAAATGTTTATGAACCAACTTCATTATTTGCAACATTTTGTTAATGAAAAAAATATACTTGTCAATATAAGCAGTATTGTCAATATTATTTGTTTATGAAAACCACTAATACATAATACAGTTAGATATTTATTGCGATTAACAGGGATACCACATTGACAATATACAATATATACATAACAATACAATAACTATAGCTGCTAAGATCTCAAAAACAATTGATAATTTTTTATAATAGGATAAACAGAATTCGAACGACTAGCGACATATACAGCTGCAATTTCTGTCAAAAAAAACAACCCCATACATGTTATATGTACCCCTTTCTGACCCATATTAAGTGATTGTGAGATGTGATGAAGTGGTTTTCTGCGTAACAATTGGTATTTCGGTTTAAAACGCAAAACTATCGATTCATAGATCTATTGGGTTTATTTAGTTGTGTAAAACTAATCTAAAAATTTTTAGTGGGTCTCAAAGGGACAAACACAATTGCGGATACTGTAGCTGGGCGACTGATACAAATTAGAAAAATTTCTATTTTTGTATCCGTCGCCCAGCATACTTTTGGTAGCATATGATTGAACGATTAATCGTAAGCAATTTCCAACAACATTAAAATATTAAAAGTAAATCTGATTTCATTTATACATTCTTTGAAATGGCTTTTGTTGAGAAAAAATTAATAAATTTAGTAAATTTTTGCTAAATAGAACTATTTTTGTAGTTCTACTTTATATCCGCAATTGTGTTTATGCTAGCGATGTATTAATCGCCAGTATTTGTATTTGTCACTAATCGACTCAATTCTATTTATACCATAAACATGAAAAATAGTCATAGAAATAACTATAATAAAGAGAAAGTAAAACCATAACTTTAAATTTACCAAAAATATACACATTACTAACAGTATAAGAAACGGGGACATCGGAAATGTATCCAAAAAATTTCAACCGATACAATGTACATACTAATACAATATGTCAAACTTTCTGAACTAACAATATTGTGTTGGCGACACAATGTACTTTGCTGAAAAGATCGTACCAAACTATACGGTGGTGTATCAACAAATTTTCGGATACATAATTTAACAACCCGTGTCGTGAAAATGAGTCGCGGACACACTGTAAAATTAATTATCGATCATGAGACAATTTAAACAATTTTTTTTGACATTTACGATCATAGGTCGATACGTTGACGTTGTCGATACATTTACGATGTCACGGAAATTGATTAACGCTATAGTCAGGATTTTATAATTTTATCTCAGATTAGATTATTAATTAAAATGGCATATAAAATCATTCTAAGTTGGAAAAATTCATATTAAGTGTTGGATATCGATAGGTATTAGGTTAAAATAAAACAATAATTGTATAGTTTAGTTAGCGAACGGTATTATTCCTTCTATACTAAATATAATTTAAAAAATATAATGGGCATGGACAAGACGATGTACAGTTGTAAGCACATAGTTTGATGAATATTATTTGATGGTATAATGTAGATAGCAGGGGTATGCAACATGTTTACAACATTAAATTAATTGATTCAAGTTGTATTAAAATCATGTCAATATAGTAATTTTTCATAGTCCATTATGAGCTGTGTAAGTCAAATTTCCAGTTTATTTAAAATATTTTATATATCAACAATAGACAGGTTTCAAAATGAAGTATAATTCACTTATTAATATGGTCGGAAATAACCACTAAAACTATACCAGTACGTTCATACCAGCATCTTAAAAAGTTCAAAACGTATACGTTACGACCACTGGTAGGTTCGTTATACTCCTGCTTGATATTTTGCTCCCAATTGGTATTGTCGCGCAGTTTTCATGAATACAAAACAGATCAATAAAAATATTTTGGTTGGCTTATAGGATGTTTATTTCTTGAAAATAAATTTAAAAATAAAATTCTTACGCACACATTCATAAATATCCGAAGCCTTGACTGTTAAAAATACCATATCAATACCAAATTGGTTAAATTAATTAATTAAAAATACCAAATCAATATATACACTCGAACGGTAGCAAAAGAACGGGCACTGAAAATATCAATAACCTTACATACTGTTAAATATGTTATAAAAATTGTAAGTTAGTATTAGAACATATAAAGAGACCCCAAAATTAGATCACAGAGAAAAAAGAATAGAAAAAAAATATTTTTTCTCAATCTCTTATAAAGCTGAGCAATCATAGCAATGTAGGGGATCATAACAGTAATTGATATCTAAAAAATATTTAAATCGCAGTACCACAATAGCTCAATTTAACAATTTTACAAAATTTCATATTATAAAAAATTCTTCAAATGTGCTAAATGAAAATTCAAACACACACAATCATAAATTTATTTTTGCATACCCCTCAAATTTCTAAAAAAAATAAATAAAATCGATTTTATTTCAAATATTGTTAAAATATTTATGCTTGTTATTTTCAATACAAATTATTATTACTATTATTAATAACTGTAATTATAATAACAACCGTAAATATTCATTTACATAATTTAGTAATACATAAATAATATAATAATATGTATAAAAATGAAAAATAAAACAACCAAAACAAAAAAAAAAAGAAGAATAAAACAAAAACAAACGAACAATCATTGTTTAATGACTAACTTTAGATTACATGAATGCAAACATGAACAAAATTGACATATCTAAAGATATTTAATTACAGTTGTAATACAAGATTTTTAATAATTATTTACTTTGTTATTTTACTTTACGCTTTTTTTCTATATAATATATATCTATATATCGTATATGTATATTATACAGTTAATAAAGCAAAACGAAATGAAACATTTGGATATTATAATATTCATAAATAAATAACTAATAAGTTTGCAGATCGGAAGATTTGTTGTTATTCTCACAAGTCAATCCTATTTACTGATATTTCAATTGAATACACTATTATTTACTTTAATACACCGAAATATAGAGAAAAAATTAAATCGTTAATGAACTGGCATTTAAATGTAATCTAAATGCAATATGAATGGATTTTACTGAAATTTTGCGGCGACAGTAAATGTTGTGATTGGTAAGTGAAAAAAGTAAGCGATTATGCAGAACTCATCAGGTTCAAAGCAAAGTAAAGAATCATTCTCAGTGGATATTTGTGCAATCATAAAATTACTGATTTAGAGATAACTAACTGTTTCATTAGTATTATATGTATTTGTAAACACTTTTACTGTTGTATTTTTGAACAAACTGTTGGCATAACGCAAAACCTCTGACTTTGGAGCAACGCAATTGGATAAAGAAAGTTAAAAATACAAAGTGGAAATTATAATTTTACAATAGAAGTAACTGGAAATAACCATTATTTATTATACTTATAAAGAGTTTAACCATTATCGTCATAGTTATAATCTCTCATGTGTCATACCAGTACATGAAAGTAATTTAAATGAATGTAATGTACATGACAATAAATGAATACGAATAGAAAATGTGTATTTAACATTCTCTTGAATTCTTAATAGCTTTAAATATAGATGAAATAGCCATCTCGCATATTCGAATTCTAATTTCAAACTTTGAAATGTTAAAAAAAATAAAAATAGAATTTTAATAACAAATCAGTCGCACTCACTATATAGATATAAAATTAATCGAAATTACTCGATTTAATTGGATTAGAGTTTCTCAGTGGTGAACTCAATCGAAAGACTGATTTGACTGAATGTAAACATTTTTACAATATAAAATAGCTTTGTGTTTAGCTGATTTATATTCATAGTTTATAAAAAAAAACCAATTTAAATAGAAATTTTAAGTTAAGAAGTATTTTGATTCTCAAAAGCAGATCATCAGTCACCAATCAGACATTTGTTTAACAGAGAAAACCCAAATACAATTTTAAGCCCAATTGAACTTGAATTTGTAGAAAATAACACAAAAAATTAAATTTTAATCAAAATTATTTTTTTATTTATACCAAAAATATTACATTGACATTTCAAAATTATAATGGTGGCATATGATCATTGCGGAACATTTGGTCGAGCCGTTTCATATACTGGAATACCGATATTTACATTCTTCTATCAAATTCACACTTTAAAAATATTGGAATATCGAAAAGCTTATCGAAATAACCGGTAATAATTTCAAGAAAAAAACTGTGATGGAAATGTAGCTAAATTACATGGGAACCTACAAATGCTAATTTGAAACCTTAATATCTCAAAAAGAGATAATTTGAATCAAGAAACAATAAGAAACTGAAAGAGACATTTTGAACTAAGAAAATAATAAAACTTACTAAAAGTTTGCCTCATTTCGTGAAGTAGAGAGAAAAATATTTTTATTATGAAAATAATATGCAAATGCTTAAATACATTTATAATCAAAGATGGGTAGTTCCCTTCATTCATTATATTTTCATAATGCACTATGTTTATAAATTGACATTATTTTGTAATGAATTATAATAATGTATTATTTTTTCATGTAATGCATTAAAATTAATTTTTTGAATTATTAATTAAAAGCATTACTTTAAATTAATACATTATATTCACAAATAATAAATTACATAATATAGTGCATTACATAATATAATACATTACATAGTATGATACATTACATAATATAATACATTACATAATATGATACATTACAAAATATAATACATTACATATTATGATAAATTACATAATATAATACATTACATAATATGATACATTACATTATATAATGAATTATATAATATAATGCATTACATAATATAATGTATGACATAATATAATGCATTATATAATATGATATATTGCATAATATAATGCATTACATAATATAATGTATTGCATAATATAATGTATAATATAATACATTACGTAAATGCCTAAAGGAACTGTTCCTAATATTGGGTGGTAAGATTTATTTCTACCATGTTAATAAAAAATTATATTATATTAAAAGTAATTCAAATAATTTGAATTATTTTTGGTAATGCATTACATAATCCACAATTTTTTAATATAATGTATTATTTCAATGAACTAGCATAATTAAATAATTAAAAATAATTATTTTAATGCTTAATAATCACAAAAAATAATGCATTGAAAGAATAATGCAAAAATTACCATCTCTGTCTATAATCATATACATTCAATAGTGTTAGAGATTAATTTTAAAATATATTTTAATTAAAATACGCATTTTGACATCCATCAAAAAGTGAAAGACTACAAAATACTGCAGTCGAACTCAATAAAAAAATAAGATTAAATTCAATTTGCAGAATTCAAAAAACTGAATTGAAATCAAGCGTTTGTTGTGGTCTTTTTGTATTTTCTTTATTCTTTTTTTTTTTGTTTCTTTTATTTTGTTGTAAACCACAAGAATTTATTTTTTCAAAATTATTATAAAAAAAAAGAAATAATATTAAATGACATTTTCCAATTGGAAATTGTAAAAAATCAAATATTTTAAAGAAGATTATAATAGATAGAATTTCGAAATCATGAATCACTGAATAGTCTTGAGGTATACCACTGGCTATGTGACATCGGATTGGAAGACAAATTGAAGAAAATACTCAAGTTGAACAGAAATCCTCAGAACAATGATTGATCAAGAGAAGATTCATAACGTTGATGGAGAGTAAATTATATAGGGTATGTACGAGTAGATACTGCTACTGACAATATGATTCAAAAATCACCAATTAAATAAAATCTATGAGATTGCAGTCACTAGAAAGTAAAATTTCATCAAACCTAG
This sequence comes from Argyra leucocephala, assembly GCA_963942445.1. Taxonomy (NCBI): domain Eukaryota; kingdom Metazoa; phylum Arthropoda; class Insecta; order Diptera; family Dolichopodidae; genus Argyra; species Argyra leucocephala. Next base: position 40,344,154 of record OZ012679.1, read on the forward strand.
GATGTTTTAAAAGTCTTCAGTCATTCAACAAGTAAGTAAAACAATATTAATTAAATTTTTTAGAACTTTATTTTAAGCGGATCAGCATTAGGTTATGGTCAGCTAGTCTTCCTGGTTTTTATAAATTAAATTTTCCTTATGTCCTTTTTTAATTCGTTTATTGTTACCGACGACTGCTGTATTAATGCTTGTGGCTATCTACTTCAATAATAATGTTACATACTAATACTGATGTTATACCAACTAGTATGTATATATACATGTATATTGTATATACTACTTTTATTTCATTGATTGCCGCTTCTTACTTTATTTGGGGGATCATATTAGTCAATATATGACACCAATGCTGAACTTTTAAGTAAGATGGGCTTTACAAGAACTAGTTCTTAATATTAATATGAACATGAATATGAAAATGTACACGAATATAAGTCCATGAGCCACATTTTACTGAAAACGCCAAACCCTACCAAAATACGGTTTATTAACGTTCGTTTTGATTACCCGCTTCTAAACTGAAAAAGCAGATTTGAAATGGTCAATAGAAATGTTATCAACCTTAACTCTTATCTTTATATAGTAAAATGTTTCTCTCTACGTTCTTCAATTTTGCATGGCCTATTGTAAACAGTTTTGAATAGAGTGCTAACCATGTCGTTTCTAAACAAAGACGTGAGAAGTGTCGTCGTAAGAATTGTGTACAAAAACTCTTGGGCGTGTGCGTGAGTGATCAGAGGATTCTGTAGAAGAAAATTTATAATAATCAAAATTTTTAAGCAGTCCGATTGAATGTTATCATATACTTGTACAACATTAAGCCTTGAATAATATCTGATTTATATTTTTATGATTTTGACCTATAGTTTTGTATTGTCACATATGAAATAAATTAATTATTAAAAATATTTCTAGTTTTAATAATTTCTTTAATTAGTTTTTGTTTAAATTCAAAAGCAACTATTGGTTCAGTTGATTTCGTCACAATGACAATATATATGACGAAATCAACCGAACAATGACAATATATGTGACGAAATCAACCGAACAATCGTAGTTGAATTGCATCAGTTAGATTATATTTCGGGTTGAATTCTTAACCATATATTTTGGCCACAATCGCAAATAAGCTATTATTGTACTGCATTACTTGTGGCAATGCAATCATAAATAAATGATTTATTAAAAATATCTGATATAATGATTAGACACAGAACATTATTCAAGACATGCAATTCTATGATAACAAACGTTAAAAGTACAATAGATCTGAAGTGATCGGCTCTACATCCCCATCTAGAACCTCCCATCAAAAAACAATAATAAACCGAAATAATGTATTCTTCAAAACTTGTTATTAACATTTATATGCCTAACTAACAGTATAGTTATGTATCCCGTAGGTATCATAACCCGTTTTCAAGGAATACTCACCCCCATCATTAAAATATTGATAGATATAGAAAACTGAAATTTCTATTGAAAACGTTAATTTTTTTAAAACAGTTTACTAATATTATTTTTTATTAAAATAGTTTTGATGCACTGAACCATCAATTTCTACATTTTTGTTACACTCAACTTTCATGTCAAAATCATTTCGGAGTTCTGAAGAACGTATTGCTTCAAGTTGCACATCTTCGTACCTGTATAAGTGAATATTTGTTAGACATTATTTTTCCGACCCAATTTTCTTTAACCCCTTGCAGCCCAGGTTAAATTTCAAAATGTATTCCGTATTTAGAACACTTTTTTTCCCCTTTATTAATTTTAATTATAAAATATTACATTTAGAATTGTTAGATTTGTTTTCAAATTAATTTTCCAAACCAAATTTTAAAACCCCTTGCAGCCTAGGTTCAAAACAAAACGCTATCCAAGAAATTTTTTCCCCTGAAATATTACAAGGACCGTTGTTAATTCATAGCGTACCACCCTGTATAGTGTTCATGTATCTTCAACTCTTTGCATACCATTTAAGCATAAATATTAAATATTAATTTAAATAATTATTAATATAAACAGTTTTTCTTCTAAATTGTATCTAATTTTCATATTTAAATATTTAATTAAATAAAATTAAAAAAAAAAATTATAATAAAAATTAATAAATTTTCATAATAAAAAACAAAAGGCAAAAATTAATTATTGAGAAAATAACTTCCTGAATTTGAAAATATTAAAATATTTAATATAATAATTATCAAATCATTAATTCTTTGTTTTTTTGTTATTTAGTTGTTGTTGTTGTTGTTGTTGTTGTTGTTGTTATTTTCAAGCTTAATACAATTCAATTAAAATTCAGTAAAATAAATTTTCACCTATAATATTTTTCATGTTAGTTTTAATTTGTATTGCCATCACAGTAATAAAACTATAACATTATCTATGCAACGCCATCATGTTGATAATGATGATCATTAAAACAAAAAAAAACAATAACAAGAAAAAAAATAAAAACATAACAAACTACAATCAGTAGTAGTGGACATGGTGGTATAACTTAATAAATTTTTTAATTATATTAATTTTCTTTATTTTTCGGTTTTATGAAATTTATTTTTATTAATTAACCATTAACATATGTATCACCCGCTTTGCGATGCATATCACACATCATAAAACTCGATTGCTGTAGCAACATAAAAAAAAACAATATTTAAGATTCATATCTATCGTGTCATATTTATAAATTCATTTAAATATGAGCATATCAATTTTTATTAATATTGTTTATGTTATTTGGGTCCAGTTGAAATTGAAAGAGTCACGTTTTGAATTTATTAAAATGTATTTTTAAACACTTTTACCATACACATAAATCTAGAAAATTATTTATTTTTGATTTTATACTGAGAAAGTAAACAAAAACAAAATGATGTTTCCATTGAATTATAATTTTGGAGTGAAAGGGTTAAAAGAAAATATTTATTAATATGTGTGTATCTGTGCAAATTTATTAATAACGTACATTACAATTAGTGAGAAATTTCTGAATTCTTATAATCCCGATTCCCGGCATTTCACCATTATAAAACTATTGTAATTTGTAAAAAAAATAAAATATAGTCTTAAGATATTTTATCAAATAGTTCAGAATGAATATTAGTTTTGTAAACTGTTTTCTAATTGTAAAACATAATATGAAACAAATAAAATAAAAACAGTTATAAAAAAAAATGTAAACCACTTCACAAGTGTTCATTTCTATCCTTAATAATTTATACTTATGCAAAATTTTTATTATACTCAGAAGCAGGTGGCTTTCGGAACTATTACCAAATCAAATATACTTGAATATTATTATTTTGAAAATAAATAAATAAATATTTAATTCTGAGGAAATGAATTTAATTAATAAATTTAATTTTAAAAATAATTAATTTAATTATAGTACCTAGTAATAAAAAAAATATATTTTATAATAACCTTTTTTTAATAACAATATCTATATATAAATACATATACATTTTTATAATTAGAGTTATTTAATATTTTTATTAGAAATAATTTAAATTTTATGAGAAATTGCAATCGGAAAAAAGGTGGTACCCATGATTATAAAATTAACAAAATGCTTTAATTGGAAAAAAAAAATAATTTAATAATTTTAAATTATTAAATTTTAACATAAAAGAGAAAAAACAAAAATTATTTAAATTTAAATAAAAATCGAATAAATAAGAATATAATTTAATTAAAAAAAAAAAGAAAAATTAAATATTTAGAATAAATATGTATATATGTATGTGATGGGGTGTTCTTTCTTCATCAACACAATCTAAATTTTTATTTTTTTATTTTTTTGAATTTTAAATAATAAAATTTTTTTAAGAGCATGCAATCGTTGTTTTGAGAGTAAAAACTGTATGCTAGATTTCATTTTAGATTTATAATATCTATAAGTTATTTTCTTACATTTTTCTTATTTTTATTTTTGTTAGATTCTATTTACCTTATCGCACTGTTTTACTAATAATTATAAATCATGAAATTTTAATACACTCTGTATGAATGAGCTAATAGCTCTTTTTGAGAAATAAATAAATAAAATAAATAAATAAATTAGAAATATTTTATCAGTTTAATGAAAACTAATTATTATAGAAACTACGTTACAGTTAAATCAAAGATGTTTGTTTTCATTTTATATGTGCAATTTCTATTACATTTATTTATTTATTTATTTATTTATTAGTATGAACATATGAATATATATACAATTAATTTTTGGACCCTTTACCTTACGATATGTGCCCGCGTAACTATATTTATTGCTAAAATGAAGCACAATTAGTGTTAATTTGAGTGATCCGTAATTGTTGCTAAACGTTATAAATACGTTATAGTACTAAAATAATCTCATAAGGCACCGGAGCAATTGCTGTATTATTGTTATAGGATTAGTATACATATATGTATGTATTAGTGTATATTTTTTATTTTGAAATGAAATTCATTTGAAAAAAAGCTAAACAGTAAGAGGAATGCAGTAGAATAATAACACTACTACTGCTATTCTAGCAATTCTATTCTTATATAACAAAATTTTAACTCTTGATATAGGCTTTGGCACTTTTAGACTGGTATAAATATTGCTATAGCACTTGCTGAATATCCCATTATAATAACTTCCGAAATTGCTATAAGAACATTGTTATAGCAATATTAATCAAATTATTACCATAAAAACATTATTATAACATCCTTAGTGCTTATGGGGAATTATATAGGAATCTTATAGCACTAATTTTTTTTTATAACAATATACGTGGGTGGGCCATCTTTTCTATTAAATATTATCAAGCTATTTCGTTTTCCGTGTTAATACAAAATATTTTAATGACTAAATTCCATATATTTTGGAATCTTCCACTAGACTGATTATTAATTTCTCAAATCTCGGTAATTTTAATCATTTCCGAAGTAACATACACTTCCTTCATTGGTATAAATGAAATTTTTTTACTATAGACATTCAATATTCTTCATAATAAAAATGTCGTTTTGCCAGAGTCGTAAGGGCTAATGAAGTAAGTGTATATGAACATATTATTAATATTTTTTTGTAATAAAAAAAAATTATTGGGGAAAGACCTTTCGGCTTTCGTTAAAATATAACTAACTAAAAACAAATACAATCTATAATAAACATTAACTTGTTGTTGATCACTCTCCCATTATTGATATATCAAAAGTAGTAGTCACCAGTACAGGTTAATGACCGAATAAGAAGCCACGCTAAAACAACCAACCACAAAAAATACACTAAAATCAATCGAATCGTGGTATCGAAACAGCACAATTAAGTACTATTGGGTTTTCCAGAAGCAACAGGAATGGTCATTTCTAACTACTTATTCATCCCTCTGAGCAATTAATATTAGAATTTCTGCAAATTTTATATAGTATATTTTACTTAGTTGTACCATAAGTAGGAGATGTAATTTTCTTTGTGAAATGTAGTGGAGTAAGGGCTTATACTGTTATAGTTGCTGACTAATCCTGTAATTCCCTTTCAAGTATATAACAGTAGTTTCAAATCCGACTTAAACCAGCTGTGACAACACTGAATTGAATTTCCATAGTCACATAGTCTTACTATTTAAAATAAATCGAGTCTTTAAAGCCATTAAAGCCTTTTATATGAACACCAAATCAATATATGAAATAAGCTCGTACTAGTATTCGGCAGCTTCTTCCAGTTCGAGGAAGTTTAATAAAAAATCGTAATCAATATTTCACTATATGAATTATTGTTTTCCATCATTTCAATATCTATAGTTAGAAGCATATTTTATTTTTTTATTGATTTATCTTAGACTACAACCGCACACGTAATAATTTATTTAAAAACCAACAAAAAAAAAATTAAAATTTAATTTTGGGGATGAGTGAGTTGCGGCAATTAGATAAATTCAAATTTTTGTATGTTTGGATGTTTGGGTATACATTTTAGATTGTTAGAATATTAGATTGAAATATCTAATTGAAAATAAAAGAAAAAAATATATAGTTTCGCTACGTCTCCTTTGAAATATTTATATTATCATTTAAAAGAATAATAATGAAAATCGAATAATACATAATGAATGTGAAATGGCTGAAAGACTGAATCAGATAATAAAAAGAGTCTAGATCCATTTTCAGAATGCTGACATGGCTTAACAGAGGTCATGGCCCATTTAACAAGCATTTGTTCAAGATTGGTAGATCGAGTACAGGCAGATGTAGATTCTTTTTAGAAGAAAAATAATATATTATATAATGGAAAATAATATATTTTCAATAATAAAATAAAACAGTAAATATATATATATATATATATACAGTTCACCCTTAGTTTTACAATTTAAATTTTATTCTATATTAGCATAAAATAATTAATTAAAGGTTTTTAACTGCCATTTTGTCCTCTACAAATTAAATTTATTCTAAATATTTAAGTCAGATTAGTCTAAATAATTCCAAATCAAAGGTGTTAATATTCTAGTAATATAAGCTCTTGAAATATAGAATTAGAATATATGAAAATAACATATTGTACAAATACATTAAGGCAATAAATAAAATAATAATAAATAATAATAAACTTTAATCTTTCTTCATTAAAATTATTGTTCTGTAGCCCCCCGTTTTTTGAATATAGGGCGTAAACAAATGCCTTACGTTGTTTTCTATTTGCGGCTGACATTTCTAGGTATCGCATTTTGTTGTGTTTTTTTTATTATAGTATAGCTTGAATGTCGCAGTTTGATGTAATTGCCTACCAATGCGACATACATTTTCTTAGTAGTTCTAAGCTAAATAAATTACGACCGTGACCTGATCAAATATTTTTTATGTTAATCTTTGAAATAAAATATTTTATTTGTTCTTTAATTGATTACAGTGTCAACTTTAAAAATCATTTCTAAATATGATAACTAATTCTTAATCCAACTACCCTGCACAGTTTCAAATGTCGAACATTCAATTTTTCCCATATTATAAAATTGTATTTTGCAAAATATTTAAATTCCTACAGTTTTCCAAATACATTTTTTTTTCTCCTATTTGTTTCCATAATCGAATTTTCTTTATTGTTAAAGTTAAAAAAAAAAAAGAAAAAAAAATGAAATTAAACTAAAACGTAAATGCAATTCATATGTTCAAATCAAAAACGATTTTTCTTTTTTTTTTTATACTTTTAACGTATATAAAATAGACATTCATAAAAAAAAGGTATATTCATAAAAAAAAATAAGAACAAAATTTAAAAAAACAGAACAGAACACGATAAAAGAGTGAATATAAAAAAAACTTCCGATATCAAACTGTGAATTGCGCGTCGACCTACTCTCTATATACTTCGTACACGTTCTATACAGTAGTGTGTTGTGATTCACAGTGTAACTTTTTTTCATTTTCTTCTTCTATTTTGTTGCCACAATTCTTCTAACGTTCTCTAATTTCTCACACTCATAGTTGGAGGTACTTTTGATATTCAAAAAGGGTAATCAAGCACCATTAAAAAAATTCTGCTGGCTGATTATTTAGCGCGTGCATTAAAACTATTTTATATTATGCCAAGCGTTTTCATGAAAATATTTTTTTAATGTATATAGAGACAACATAATCGTCAGCACATCACAATCTGAAAATATGAAAATTAATATATTCAGATTTGATAGGATAAAACGTGATTAGAGGGCATCAAGAAATTGTGGAAGTAGCAAAACTACAAAAATAAAATTTAGTTGAAATGGTTTAAGACAAAAGTAGCCTATTTTGAGCAGTGAAGATTAATAAATTTCTAATTTTACGATATAAACGACGGGTAAAAACGACGGATAAAAATCCGTTGTACAAATGAAGAATAGATAGAGCACCGGAAACATGGCGCAGATCAGTCCACTAGGATATAGAAAATAACAACAGAACATGGAGGGGAATCAAATACATGGCGCATAGCAGAGTCAGATGGAAGAGCTTGACAGGAAAATTGCAGTTGCAGAACAATGAATGATGAATAGCATAAAAGCACTGGGTATGCAGTCTGGTCAACTTGACCATCTGAAGTTTAAAGTTTTATTGCATTTTTGCGAAACGCAATATATTACAGACGTGCTCCAAGACTGCTCCTTTCAGGATAGATTTCCAAAATAGTACCCTCCCTAGAAAGTTAATTTGCATTGCAGTCACGCGCAATCTCACTGTGTCTTGGCATCCATCGTAGCAATACGCTGAACCGATCCTCTAATTCGACCAGAGAACTTCAATAGGTTAAATCACAAAAAAAATTTTTGTCATTTATTTTATACCAATGACAAAGGGCTTCGCCCTATGCCCCACTAATGAGGTTGCAGGACATTGATGATGATGATGAATGACAAAGGGGATCAGGTCGAAAAACCCCATAAAGCATTTTATTTTATTTTTTTCTTCATCTGAAATCGAACCTGGGACTTTAACGTTTGAAAGGCATGCGCTCTACCTACTGCGCCACCCAGCTTATGAATAGATTTACATTTAGTTTTTCCAGAAATAGTTGTAGTACTCTGCTATTCAGTTTTGAAGCATCAGTGTAGAAGTGTACGTGCTCTTTACTCAGAGCCATATTGTTCTTCCAGTTTTCATTTGACGGAATATCGATCTACTACGACCTACCTCAAACAAGCATACTGTCACATCTAGGTTTTTTGAAATAAATTTTTTGTATTCCATAATAGAAGAGTGACCATTTAATTGTGGTTTTCACTGGAAGTTGACTTTAAGCTTGACCGCAGTTGTAGATGCTATCTCTTTGGGATAGATATCTATTTGTAAGAGATGAAAATAGTGTATTGAACGCTGCAGAATGAATAATTCTATTCACACTTATACAGATGGAGGCTGATTTTTGACTAGAAGATTAAGGTTTGTACCAATATTGAGTGGCATCCGCCACACTACGACACCATTCATTAGTCTGACAACTGCTCTGCATAACCAGAAGGAAATGTGTGGATTCATTCCCCGTTTCTTTGTAATGGCGCGCTCGCAAGAGTACAGCGCTATTGTAGTTTTCTTTACTCTTTCACTTATATTTAGTTTTCAAACTAGTTTCTTGCCTAAAATGAGAGCAAGTATTTAGAAATTTGAAAAATAATTGGGTGCCATTAAAATAGGGTATATATATTTGTATATCTTCTAGTGAAGAGGACTACATCAATTTTTGGGGGATTTGCTCAGAGATTGCAGGGCGGTATCCACCAACTTTCCCTTATTATACATATGCTGTGACGTTGATTTTTATCCACATTAAATCGTGTATATATATATCAATCAGCCTTACAAGGGTCTTTAGTAGAAAGGATGACAGTATAATTGCTCTGAATTCTTTAGAATATGCGTGGGAGCTTGTTCCTGCTGTCGGTATGAATACTACTTTCACTTCAGACCAGCAATTTGAGATGTGGCCTGGATCTGGATAACTCTTAAGAACTGTTTTGAGCTAGGGAAAAATAGTACATAAATTGAAAAAGAATTGGGAAAATATTTTTATTGCTATAATTCCGTGGCTTCTGTGCTATAAGAATAGAATAGAATACAATATAATATAATATAATATAATATAATATAATATAATATAACATAATATAATATAAAATAATATAATATAATATAATATAATATAATATAATATAATATAATATAATATAATATAATATAATATAATATAATATAATATAACATAATATAGTATAATATAATATAATATAATATAATATAATATAATATAATATAATATAATATAATATAATATAATATAATATAATATAATATAATATAATATAATATAATATAATATAATATAATATAATATAACATAATATAACATAATATAGTATAATATAATATAATATAATATAATATAATATAATATAATATAATATAATATAATATAATATAATATAATATAATATAATATAATATAATATAATATAATATAATATAATATAATATAATATAATATAATATAATATAATATAATATAATATAATATGATATAATAGAATAGAATAGAACAGAATAGAATAGATAACAGAATAGAATCGATAGCAGAATAGAATAGAATATAATAGAATATAATATAATAGAATAGAACAGAATAGAATGGATAACAGAATAGAATAGAATACACTATAATCAGAGCATCGGAGCAATTACTCAACATAAAAAGCAGAGCCTACAATGTTATGCAACAGTATTGGTACAAGAGCTGAATTGCTGGCATTTTACAACACTTACAACATGTCAAAAATATTAATATAAAAATGTGATAGTTTGCAATCCACATTTATTTTAAAATGAGCAGCGTTGGCAACACTATTGAATATAATAAACTGAAACTACTTTTAAATTCTATTAAAACTCAATGAATATACATGAATTTAGATTGCTGTAATTTAAAAATAATAAAAAGAATTATTATTTAAAATATTAAAAACAAAAACAATTATTTTATAAAAAATTGTCTTGGATTAATAAAAATATTTGTTTTTATGTTGTTTTAATAACTTTTTAAAATTTTGAAAGATAGCAATGAATTTTATGTACATGGTAATATACATGTACACGAATTTTAAATAACAATAATATTAATAAAAAAAAATAAATATGTTAAGTAAATAATCAAAATATTAAATAAAATTTATAAAATATAAGTAGACATTTTTTCCGATTTTACATAGAATTTTTAAATAAATGTATATTGAGTTATGAACAAAACATTTTATAATATTAAATAATTTTATTATAGAGAATTTTTATTTCAGTACATTTATCTACATTTTTATAATATTCAAAATATTGCAATTTTAGAAAATATTTAATTTAATTAAATGTTTTTTGTCTACACACCTAAGAAATGTTAAATTTTTATGATTTAAATAAAATATTCCAATTTTAAAAATATTTAAACAAAGTGTACTCACATATGTTAAATTAAAGACCATGTCCTACAAAAATAGAAAGAATAAAGCTATATTTTGGTAAGTAAACATTGATTATTCGAAATCACTATTTACTAGTTGTGATCATATCAAAATTTTGTATTACTAGTATTATAGTTTTATAAAAGCTAGGTGGGCTGAGAAAATTTTGTTTCCAAGTGAAAATTATTGAAAATTACATGAGTAAAATTATCATTACAAATATGCATTACTAGAATCCATAATTAAAATGCAATATTTTTTGATATTTTATAGACAACCCTAATGTAACGTCCTCCCTTGTACCACTTGGAAATCATCGTATTTTACAGGTATCTATTATATAGATAGGAAATAAAACTTGATTACCTATACTTTTTAGAGCAAGTAAGGCATTAAATATTCACCCCTACATAGTGAAAATTTTTTGGTGGCTCAATACTGACTATGGAAATCCGTTTAATTTAAAATTTTTCTCGAATAAATCATATTCAAACAAACGTGTTTCTACAATACAAAAATATACCCATATACACAATCTACATAAGTTTAGACAGAAATATTTCAACAAGTTTATTTCAAATGTCTGGATTAATCATAGTGATCATTTTGCTTTTTTTAATCATCAACTAGTCCAAGCTGTATATTCATGCTGGTGTGTCAAAGTATCGGCTTGAAAACGAATGTTTGGAAAAACTTAACTCAGCTCAAATCAAAGAAAAATTTTGATTTAAAGTAATCTATAGTGTTTTTTTTCTCTATGACCAATCAGCTTACTTCTATGGTGGTCCAAATATAAAAATTAATTATTCTGTACAATTTTTGTCTATGACCAACCAGACTATACTACCAATGTTAACATAGATAAAATATACGTGGTCCAAATATCAAAGTTAATTATTTTGTACAATTCTGGTCTATGACCAACCCAGCCTACTACCAATGTTAACACAGGTGAAAACAATTTCCACAACAGTTTGACCACTAAAATTTATATGACAAATATAATTTTTTACTTCTGAATCTGCAAACACAATCTGGAATTCTAACTTTGAACAATATAGAGTTTCCACAATTATAAATTTGTTCCATCTGTTTTGGTTGTATCGCAACGCATTTGCATCCTGCCCTAACCTTTGATATTAATCAACGGTTATAAAAGGTTGATAAAAATGCTACGGAAATGGATCTACATATCCAGCACTTGTTGGTCATCATCATAATCATCGCTGTTGCTTCTGATTACATACTCTCCATTCTGTAGTCTTTTTCGACTGAGTATTTTTCGAAGAATTTTCCTTTGAAATATGCGCAGGCTATTCTCGGCCACGTTCACAGTCCATACCTCACACCCATACGTCACTATGGGTTGTATGAGAGTTTTATATATCGTCATTTTGGCCTTTCTAGCGCTTGTTGGTATAGTCAAGGATTACAAGAGCTCGATAAAAATAACACGGACATTGATCTTGATGCCTAGCAGTTGATGATATATGTAGTCGCCAATTGCAGAAAGCTAAAGAAAAGTCAATGAACCTAGATAGAATAACGAACCTGCGATTAATAAACTAAAACAAATAAAGAATCAACTATAGCTCATAAAAGCATTGAGAACATTTGAAATCACCTCATAAGTACACTCATTTAGTTAGATAGACCAACCAGAGTTGTACTGTCATAAGATAAATACTCTACTTCTTTAACAAGAAGAAACAAATTTAGAACCAAATAAAAAAAATTAAATTGAACAGAAAGTGATTGAGTGCAGTGTAGATTAAAACAAAAAAAGAGTATAATACATATAGCGTGAAAACTATAATAAAGTTCGGCCGCCATAACAATTTGATTCAATTCAATTCTTCTGTTTTTTTTTTTTTTATAGCTCTATGATCTTATAATTTTAATATATTTTAATTTTTCAATTCATTAGTGTCCAATTGGTCTTGAATATATAAATTGTCAATTGATCTTGAATAAAAAATTAGAAAAATTACGAGAGCCATTAAAGTTTGTTATTTTTTTTTTTGTTTTTGACTTTTACAACGTGTAGCTGCTGTTCGTTTTTTATTTGGTATAAGTTGCAGGTTCGTTGTTATATCTATAGCTTAATTGACTGTTAATTAACTTTCTAATATAATAACTGTCAACTACAATAAATTCCTGGGCATCATATTCGAATCATTTTTTATAATCGTTGACTACCATCATCCACTATGAATCACATTCCATGCCCATAAGACTTTTATCAACTTTTTATAACCGTTGACTAACTTTGACCAATGGACTGGCACACAACAAATTTCACTAAGTTACTTTGACAAAATAGCGTCCTAATTGGAGACCCCCAGATCGTCCAGATAACATTTACTCCTCTTCACATAGGTCAAAACGTTGAAGCTGTCTCTTAATCTTTTATAAATATATTTGATTGAAAATGACATTTGGTCTAGTAAACAAAAAGACCTATAATGCGAACAAAAATACCTACAGGCTCGTTATTATATCTAGCTTAATTGACTGTTAATTAACAATTTTCTAATATAATAACTGTCAACTATAACCATAAACTACTGGGCATCATATTCAAATCACTTTTTATAATAGTTGACTACCATCAACAGCTAAGAATCACATTCCGTGCCCGTAGCATTTTTATCAACATTTTATAATCGTTGACTACCACCAATTCCTGGGCATCAGGATTCATGTCGGTAGCATTTTTATCAACCTCTTATAACCTCTTATAACTACCATCAACTTCTAGGCATTAGGATTTATGTTCGTAACACTTTTATCAACATTTTATAACCGTTGACTACCATCAACTCTTGGGCATCAGGATACATGCCTGTAGCATTTTTATCAACCTTCTATAACCTCTTATTACTACCATCAACTCCTTGGCATCAGGATTCATGTTCGTTACACTATAATCAACCTTTTATAATCGTTTACATTACCATTAACCACTGGATATCATAATACATTACCGTAGAATTTTTGGCAAGCTTCTTAATTGCTTATTACGGCTTGTAGGAAGGTAGAATTATCTTTCAGTACATTAAACATGATACTACAATTATTACTACATACAATCAAAGATAATGAACATTATCTTTGATACACTAGAACGTGGAGAGGATGATAATGAGTCAAGCCTAAGACCTACATTGTGTGTTTGTCACCTAATTAAGTAAATAAAATTGAAAGAACAATTTCTTTTCAGTATTGTAACTAATTTTAAGTCAAAGATCGGCGTCTGTGCTTTATTCATTCAGTTATAAAACATTTTTTAAATTTCAGGGAAAAACATTTTTTAAAATTTAAAATTAAGCCTGGTGAGACGCGTCTTCCACATTATGAAAGACAATAGTGTACGCTATAATCACCCAGTATATATATAAACCATATTCATTAAATTTAAATACATATATACCCAAAACTTTAGAGTTTATAAATATAAAAATAAATAATTTAATAAGATTAAAATATCAAATTTATTTAATATTTAATTAAGATGGTTACAATCCTTTTATAAAAAAAAATAAAAATTAAACAATTTTCTTTTATATCAAGATCATAGGCTTTAATGTCATTTCTGAATTTTTGTTTTTATATCAGTGATTTTATTACCCATACACCTACCCAACGAATGTACATATAAAAATTAAATTACAATTTTTCTTTAATTTAAAAATGTATCTATTCAAAAATTCAGAACCATTATGTAACACGCTTAAAATAATAAAAACAAAACATTTAAAATACATATATACATACATTATACGTTAATATAAGTTGTAAGCTCAGCTGTTAACCATTAACATAATTAGATGTTCTATAACAAAATATGGATATACATGCAGTACCTATCAACATTTAATCAGCTTTCTTTCATGATAGTAAAATCATACTCAAGCAAGTCTAAAGTCTGCTAAAACGATCTGATTTCTTTCTTAATATTGCAAAAAAAAAAAAGTAAAACAATAAAAAAAAAAAACTACAAAAACAAAAATTATTCTAACCAATTCTTATAACATGCCATCATTAGTTTGCACCTGGCAGAGCATTAATGTTATTTCAAGGAATTATAATAGCGAAATTCAAGCCCATTTGGTCAGTCTACTTAAATAACAATAATAATAATAACAAAAAACAATGAATAAAAGGAACAAAGCAAAAAAAAAAAAATAATGAAATAAAAAAAAAAGAAAATCTTTGGTCTTGCGCTTTTGCAATCTTCTACACACAGTCATATATACACGTATATTTCTATATAAAATGTACATTTTTATAATAGAGTTGTCATCTGTCTATGGCCCATAATTCAAGAGAATTTTTGTGTGTTTTTTTTTGTATTTTTCTATGCCATCTATGCCGTCAATATATAGATACTATCTTCTAATGTTGATGTACAATATCATCTTTAAAAATCTAAATATTTCCTAATAGATTCAATTCTGTAAAATGAATCTAAGATATTTGGACATATTATTTTATATTTAACCCTTTAATGGCAATAGTAAAATTTATTGTATATTTAGAAAACTATTATTTATTTATTTATAGCGTATGAAAATTCAGTACAATAAATTATATTCATTTAAACAATTAGATATACAAAAAGTCAAATGTCCAATCCAAATCTGATCGGATTAATTCGACACTGTTGTCTATGTTGCCATCATATGCTCTGATGTTGCAGTCACTCACTATATGTTTGTACATAGTTTGTGGTTCGAGCACCGCTATCACATATTGGGGAAGTGACCCATCTATATAGACAATCAGCGAATTTACTATCGTTTGTGAGAATTTTGGTCAACGCTGACCATTTTCATTTTGTATTAGTTGGATTTTTATTGGTTATTTTGTCTACCTGATGAAGTTGATAGAATTTCAATATATTTTGTATAAGTTTGTATATGTTTATAAAACTAAGAGGCTTTTTCACTGGCTAGGCCATGTAGAACAAATGGAAAAAAAATGCTCCAGCTAAAATATCCTCATTAGCACTGGGGAACGCGTTATCGGCCGAGACCGCCTCACCTTCGATGGGAAGATGTAATGGATGGCAAAAATGAAAAAAATCATATTTTTAAGTGGAGATAATCTGCTTGTAACCGCAGTCAATATTACGCCAGCCCCAGAACCTTCAAGGACCTTCAAGGCACTAAATGTCGAATTATAAAGAAGAAGAAGTATAATTATTATATGGATTTAAATTTTTGGAAATACCACAGTTTATTCACTATCATTATATCCGATCACAATAAATATGTATGCAATTCCGTTATTATGTATAGGAATAATGAAAAATAGAGAAAAGTTTAATAGAACACATTGAGCCGAATTCGAACCTAAGACTTTTTGATTAGAAGTCAAATAACACAACCAAGGTGTAATGTTCGACATATCCAATTTAAAGTCTATTAAAACATCTGACACATTAAAATATTTACATTTTAAATTGAAACAGTATGACAACTCTATTATAAACCAACTTTAGAACTATGAGATATAAATAAATTCTTTTTTAGAGTATTTTGTTTTTTTTTTTTGTTTTTATTTTGTTTTTTTTAGGTTTTCACTATATTTTGAAATGTTTTGTGAATTTTGCACTTGATGATAAAAAGTATTATTTTGCATATTTTTTTAAAAAGGTACTTACACCTACTTTAAGTGTATATGAAGTTTTTTTTTTATATTCGAGTTTATCTATGTAAATGTGTACAAAAAAAAAACTTTTAAATATACTAGACATTATTTATATAGATATATAATATATATATATATACAAATATATTTTATATAGAGAATATTTTTAGGGCTTTGAATTCACTGAAATAATTTGAAATACATACGAGGTGTATGGTAGGAATTTGGTATATTTTTGTATATTTTGTGCATATTTAAAGACCCCGCTGTTGTCTATAAAAATAACACCTGAATTGGAAAAATAAAAACTCAATTTATGTATTTGTAATTTTGTTTTGTTTTTTGTTTTTATATATAAAAGTAAATTATGTCTTTGTTTAAAAACTAGATCGAATGTGGTGTTATGATTTTATTTTTTCTCTTATAACATATTACTTTTATTTTTACTTAGATTTTTTTTTATTTAATTGTTGATTTAAAAATTAGTGGATCTACATGTAAATATGTAGCTCAATTGGATCCCGGTTAACTTTTGCGATGCGTTTTAGCTCTTTTATGTATTAATGTTTTTATTTATTTATTTATTTATTCATTTGGCACAATCTTATATACATAAATTTAACCTGTAATTAAATATATCTCTTAAATTATAGCTATGAGCTTCTACTATATAATCTACATAGTGTATCACATAAATATTTTGGGTATAAGCTATTTTTGATTTTATGAACTTATATCAAAACATTCACTTTATTTTTTGATTCACAGTTAGTCATTTTAATGTACTTAACTTAAAATTGATTGGTGTTCATCGGGAGTGTGTCATATGCCTGTATTTTCATTTGCTTATATTGAAAAGTATGCAAATGAAATGCAGGCAAATAAAAATACAGGCAAATTGCAAGAAAACAGGCAAATGATACTACTGGAAATTGACATAGAGGCATATGAGACGCTCCCGATAGTAACCCGTGTTCATAGATTTACTTTAAGAATTACTCTTATAAGCTGATTTAGTAATTTTTTAACCCTAAACTTGCTTGCTAGCTATATTAGACTTGAATAAAAATGTTAAACAATATTCAGGACTAAGTTTTGCAATATACTATTAAATATTGTTATTGCAGTTGAAAATATATATATTTTTCGATTTTTTTACATACTTATAGTATAATCAATATGATCTTTAAAGTCTAACTTATAATCTATAATTTAACTTAAATATTTTATTTCATCATTTTAAATTATTGTTATAAGTTTATTTAGTTAAATTAATTAAATTTAATTTAAATGTTGGTGATTTTTTCAATGTTACGATACACAAACAATAATTGGCTTCAAATTTATTTATTTCAAAGTTGAAATAATACTCAGTAACATTTTCGATTCAGTATAATTTTGAACTTAGATTAGGCATTGACTTAATATTCAATCATCTCTCTGTAAAATTATTGGATAAGTTGGCAGAAAAATGCAATCTAACAATCTGACAAGCCAAATATACCATAGGAGCTAAATTCATTTATTATTCTAGAAGATAGGTGACAATACTAAGCAACACTAACTAGAATAAGAATAGAAACAGTAAAGTATACATAATAAACTATACCTGTTTTGTGAAAATAATAATGATTGAAAGCTGAATCGAAGTGTCAGAACAACAATGTCTGAGTTATAGCGAAACCCTATACTTCCTATATGGATTACAAATGTATAAAAAAAAATTAACTATAATTTTATAACTAGATAAAACTAATGAAATTATTACATATCCTTATTGTTATCTATTTATAGTAGATTTTACATTTTGATCGGTTTTTATAACTCACAGATATATTTATACGATCTTGTACTAAGTTGTAAAATCAATCAAAGTAAAAATTATAATAAGGTATGTTTGTTGTATTAGGTAGAATCTATATACACATATTAACATGTCCTTGTCAAAAAAACTTGAACATGGCCTAAACAAATTGATTTTTTACAATTATGGCAGTTATATTTATTTATTTTTTCTATTGTTCCATTTCCTTTTATTTGGAGCAGGGTTTTATCCTTTAGTTCACATAGGTTTATGTGAATCGAGCTCACGTTGCTGAGCTTCCCCGAATTAAATGAGGTAAAACTAGTAAATTTACACGAATCGAAATAAAAATCGTAAATTTACACGAATTTGTGCGATAGATGATGTCGGTACTAACTTTCGTTTAGAAATCGTAGAAAAATTAATTCGGGTGTCCATCCCGCCCAAAGAAGGGTTAATCTATGTAATAAGTGAATAATGTGACTGATTTTTGTGTGCTCTAATATAAAAAAAAATCTATATTTTTTAGCTATTATAATTTTATATTTTACCTCCCTCTATCTTACAAATTCTGTCTATATACAATGAGCTTGTAATTTACAATAATTTTTTAAAATTTTCTAAAATTTTTTATTTTTTTAGATCTACCAAATATTTGATAAAAATATTTATATGTATTTCTTTTGTATACGCACAGACTTGAACACTGTAATTTGAATTTTTAAATTTTTGAAGTTACTCAAAGCTATTAAAATACTATTCTGTATTAATTTTATTTTCATAGATCTATGAAATCTCTTATATTCGTTTTTATAAACTTTTATATTCGTATAAACTTTAACTTAAACACTCTGTCATTTGAATTAAAACTTAAAATGAACCTATTAAATACATTATAATTTATTGTTATAATTATATATAATTTTAAATTAACATTGTATTTATCTGTTTTTATTTTCGATTTAACAGAAAAAAAATTAAACACCCAGTCTTACATTTACATTGTACTTATCTGTTGTGATTTTCAATTTAACTGAAACAAAATTAAGCACCCTGTTTTATATTTTTATTGTATTTATCTGTTTTATTTTCGATTTAACAGAAACAAAATTAAACACCCAGTTTTACATTTACATTGTATTTATCTGTTTTGATTTTTAATCTAACAAGAAACAAAATAAAACATCCTGTTTTATATTTACATTGTATTCATCTGTTTTTATTTTCGATTTAACAGAAACAAAATTAAACACCCAGTTTTACATTTACATTGTGTTTATCTGTTTTAATTTTCAATCTAACGAAAAACAAAATTAAACACCCTGTTTTATATTTACATTGTATTTATCTGCTTCTGATTTTCAATCTAACAAAAACAAAATTAAACACTCTGTTTTATATTTACATTGTGTTTATCTGTTTTGATTATCAATCTAACAAAAAACAAAATTAAACACCCTGTTTTATATTTACATTGTATTTATCTGCTTCTGATTTTCAATCTAACAAAAAACAATATGACACTCTGTTTTATATTTACATTGTATTTAACAGAAACAAAATTAAGCACCATGTTTTATATTTTTCTATTTATCTACTTCTGATCTTCAGTGTAGCAAACAATAAAATGAAACACTCAGTTTTATTACCCTACAATTGGCAAAATATACCTATTATAAAATTCTCGCAAAATATTGATTTTCATTGACAGACACTCAGAATTAGCTTGAACCTGAAACCATGTATACATCGTATTGATATTGACATTTTGAATTTGAAAAAAAGATTTTATAAATACACACAATTTTTATTACACACATTTCTTACATATATTTATTTATCCTATTAAAATACGTGAACCTAACTTTGCACCCCCTGTATTATTATCATAATACACAAAAGCCTAAAAAAAAAATGTCTTTTGCAATTGCAGCGCTTCTGTATTGCGAATTTTCTTTTAATTTATTTTTCTTTTCATTTTTACGTTTGATTTTCAATTTAAAAAAACAACAATAAGAAAAAAATCAAAAATTTTCTTATTCTACAATTGAATTGAATTAACAAAAGGGAAAAACAAAAAACAAAAATAAAACAAAAAAAAATATAGTATTCTAAAGGTCACAAAGTATATGGTAACCCTATTCGAATTAAATGCATTGAAAGTATTTATATATACATTTAAAACCTTTAAGTACCTAACATCTATCTATACCAACTTTATTATTATTGTTATTATATGAATTCAGATGTTATTGATACAAAAAAAAAAAAAATTCAATATTAAAACAACAGGTAAATGTGGTATATATTACGACAAGGTTTCGTATTTTTTTTTTTTTTATTTTTATCTTTAAATCGAAAATATTTTCTTTTGTATGACTTCACAGGGTAATTCACGCCTGATTTTCGTGAGCTTTATGGTATAGCAGCAAAATAAACAAAAAAAAAGAAAATAAATAAAAGAAAAGAAAATGATAATAAATAAACAAAATATAAAAGAAAAATGTAATACAAAAATTTCCGAAAGAGACAGCAATAATCTGTACAATGAATAATAATTCAATTTAGTCCCAATTACACAGTAAAAAAATAAGTTAGTATAGTCAGAGTAGACTTTTTAGTGTAAAACCTGAATTGGTATAAAAGTTAAAAAAATTTTCTAACGATGTATTAAAATTACATATAGAATTACCGACGTTAGCAATGGGTCTCCAAAAAAACTCTCCAAAAGTTTTGAAGTCTCCAAAAAGTCTTAAATGTAAAATTCCAAGTCGATAGAAATTAGTTATAACTGCAACAACAATAATCACTCGATTGAGCACGATATCCGAAATATTCCCTGTAAATTTTGTTTTGTGTAGCTTAAATATAGCAATATCTTGTTGGGTAAAAATTATCTGCCTTAAACTGTCTTGATATAAAAACAGGAAATATATCCTGAAATATTTTGGGGAATTCCCTTTGGGGAATTTTTGCTCTTGTGAATTGTGTAGAGTTTTGGAGACTTTTTGTAGACTTTTTTTGGAGACTCATTGGTAACATGGGTTGCATTCATATCCAACCTAGTGATTACTATTCAGTGTACTCTTTTTTTAATAGTTTTTATAACTATTTTCTATCGATCTGAAGGTTACCCACCTTCAACCAATAAATAATTAAAATTTTCTATTTTTAAGGCACGTAATGAGCAATTTTCATTAACAGAACGCTTACCGTAAAATTACAATGCAAAGGTAAAGTTACAATCATACTGTAAATATATATCTACAGTAAATGTTTAGTACGTATTTTGGGGAACGATTGTGTTGTATATGGTACATGCGGTAATAAATTATTGTAAAACGGTATGTACACAAAGCGCTTACAAACCATTTACACAAGAAATAACATCTCTTTTTCTACACAAAAATAAAAAACAATTAAAGCAAAAAATAATATAATATATATATATATACACATATTATGTGTGTATCTACCAAAATTTATAGAATACATACAAATATATATTCCTTACTTATTAGAATATAAATACATATTATTTTTATGTATGGATAAATTAATAGCATTTTTTTTTGTGTAAAAATATTAATAATAATAACAATAAGCTCTCTCTATGTATGTATTTTCTCTGGTCTGCTATATTTTAAAAAAAAAAATTAACAGAATGTTAAATAAACATTTTGTATCTGTAAACATACATTTACTTAGTCAACTTCTGTAAAATTACATTGCAGCTATAGATTTACTACAGCGTAAACATTTTGTATGTGTAAACATACATTTACTTATTAAACGATCTGTAGAGTTACATTGTAGCTATAAGTTTAGAAAAAACGTAAACAATTTGTATCTGTAAAAGCAAAGTTTTTGATCAGTAAAGGTAAAGTTTTCAATAATGTAAACATTTTGTTTATAATAATTTAAGCATTTTGTATCTGTAAACATACATTTACTTAATAAAGGATCTCTAGAGTTACATTGTAGCTATAAGTTTATAAAAAACGTAAACATTTTGTATCTGTAAAGGCAAAGTTTTTGATCAGTAAAGGTAAAGTTTTCAATAATGTAAACATTTTGTATCTGTAAACATAAATTTACTTAGTAAGCGATCATTAGAGGTAAAGTTTACAATAATTTAAACATTTTGTATCTGTAAACATAAATTTATTTAGTAAACGATCTGTAGAGTTACATTGCAGCTATAGATTTACAACAACGTAAATTGTATCGGTAAACACACATTTACTTAGTAAACGATCAGTAAAGGTAAAGTTTACAATAATTTAAACATTTTGTATCTGTAAACATACATTTATTTAGTAAACTACATGTAAGGTTACGTTGTAGCTATAGATTTACAACAACGCAAACATTTTGTATCTGTAAACATAAATTTACTTCTTAAACGACCAGTAAAGCTAAAGTTTACAATAATTTAAACATTTTGTATCTGTCAACATACATTTACTTAGTAAACGATCTTTAAAGTTACATTGTAGCTATAAGTTTACAAAATACGTCAATATTTGTAAGTAATTACATACAATAAAATTACAACTGTAATCATGAGTTTACATTTACAATCTTTACTGTATACATTCTGTAACATCATTTTGTTTAGTTATATATTTTACATTTACAATCATTTTTATCTGCAGTAAACGACTTGTAAATGTACAATAAAAATTTGTGACTAATGAGTTATACCAAATGATCCATGGGTGCAGTTTTGTTGACAGGGGCTTAAGAAAAATTAAAAATTACAAAATCTGAAAAATATTATTATTATTATTTCTTTATTTGTTACAATTAAAATTAAAATAATAATCAGCGCTAGCTATCAGAGTTATCGGCTATATTTTCTTAAAAATTTATTTATATTAAAATACGGAAAAAATTGCAATGAGCACATTTTGAAAGTTAAATTTTTCAAAGGATAATGTTGAATTGGTCGCTTAGATTCATAAAAATGTTAACTTTGACAAGGAAATAAAACCTTTAAAGGCTTTTAATGGACTTGTTTCATTTTTAAGGGTGGTAGTGTATTACAGAATATTGGCCAAAAAATTTGGTAAAATAAGAAAAGGAAGGAAAAAAGATTAAATTTCTAGAATCAATGAGTTGATTCAAAACAGAATTTGTATTGCTGTTGATCTATAAAATGTATAGTAATGTTATTTTACACTTATTGTGCCCTCATGGGTACAAATATACTGTGATCACGATAACAAAAAATAATAGATTTTGTATTGGAAAACTAACCACATAATTCAGAATTTAATTATTAAATATTATGCTTTTTTATCCCTCCATACGTTATGTTAGGTCAAATTAATCCCACCCAACTTTCTATTAATATTATATAAAATTTATACTAAATAGAAGGCTAACTATTATAGCTGAAGTTAATATGTATTTTACATTTATTTAGCTCATTTGTCTGGTTCTATCCTGATCACTTTTGCCTTTTGAAATTGTTATTTTAATTATTTTTGTTATATTTTTTTGTTATACAATATAACAAAATATAAATAAAGTGTTATATTAGATTTTTCTATATTATACTAATGTAAAATAATAATTATTTAAATTGACAGCGAAATACATTTTCGCATAAATACAGTTTGTTAGGCGAATCATTTTTACCCTGGGTTGTCAATAATACTACCAAAAAAAACCTTATGAATGTAAGGTTAACATTTATAATATAAAATTTACTTAATTGTGATTCAAAATACAAAATTAAATAATTAATAAAAAAAATTACAGAACTAATTTGGGAGGTGAAAAAAAATGTGTAGACACATAAAAAAAATTTATAGCAACAAAATTATTAATGAAAAATTTATTAAAAATGAACAAAACAATTTTCTTTAATCTTTTTTACTTTCAATCTTAAAAAATGAAATCATATACAAAACAACATAGCTTTTTTAGAGAAATAATTGAAATAAATAAAAATATTTTAAAAAAATATAGCTACATTCATATATATAACAGTTAACTAATTATTACGAAAATAAAAGAAAATGTTATCAAACAATTTTTTATTTAGATATTTTAATCATATTTTTTGTTTTATCATTATGAAAACATTAAATTTGTCATAAAAAGCGAAAAAGATCAAACGTTTTTTGAAATTAGCAATTATGAATTTTTTATTTCTTAAAAAACAAAATTTAATGATAAAATAAATCAAATTAGAACATAAATCTTTTTTAATCAATTGATGAAAACAAAATCGTTGAAAAGAAGGATCGTAAAACAATTCGGGGTGAATCGTTTTAGATAAACTTTTAATCTTTTTTTTTGTTATTATTTTTATATATTTCTTATTTTTTAAGATATTTATTTTCTTCAAAAAAATTTAATATTAATAAATCTAGAACTGTATTTGAATTTAATGTTGTTCACAATAATATATATTTATATTTACTTGATTTATTGGGACTATTTTCCACCAGCTTGTTATAATATTGATGCCAAATATTCAGCCTATATCTGATATTATTCAAATATCACTAAAATTATCTTGTAAGTTGGACTAAAATCCTATTTTCTTTTTGGATCTTTGATTTGTATTTTAATAATTGTTTGTTTCATAGTCTATTCATACCTGGTTAGTATTGCTAAGTATAGTACTGACTATAACTGTAAATTTGAGCTGTGTCTAGAATATTACGTAAGCCTTATATGAACTTAATAGCTGCTTATTTTCATGCTAGCCTTAATAAAATAAAAAGCTTAAAAATATAGCTGTATCCGATTAATAATTATTGTATGTAACTGATATATATTCTTTTTCTACTTTCTTTTTGTATTTGAATTTGAATTTTTTCTCTTTTTAACATTTTATTAAACAGACGATTTAGACTAGATTTCTATTAGAGTAGATTTAGATTGAAATAATATTTAATTTTTTATTTCTATTAATAACATTAAATAAGTATAGATATAAGATATAATAATATAGAGAGATGGCCCACATCCTACCTGGAAACGGGTCCGAAATTTTGACTGTACATTTATGTGCAGTTGAAATAATAAAATAAAATTAAATTAAATAGAAACATGAATGCAAGCTTTCTTTTACTATATTACTACGATTTGTCTAAGTTTTGTTTGCTCTAAGCAATATTTGACAGTATAAAGTGTTTTTTATAAAAATTGTTAATAAACCATATTTCAACTTACGAAAGCAGAATTACGGAGCAGACCAATTATGCCCTTTATCTTCCACATCTTGAATATCACAGACTGTTTTTAATTCGATTCTTAAAATATTGTATACCTATTTATATGAATGCACTATATTATTTATCAGAATTTTCATTTCGACTGGCATATGAAATAATTTTACTTCTACTTCAACTGATCTTTGGTCTACTATCCGGGACATATGTTATAATAGAGCAAATATATGTTTTGTGTAATTTGGTCTTCCCTTTTTAGTCAGAAATAACTACTTTCTTTCTTCTTTATCCACTCAAAGTATTTCTGTAGATGCTACAGATATGAAGAAAACCACAACACAATCAGGACTTCTCCCGCATTACCTAAAAATCTATCTAGGAGACAAACTTTCCAGATTCTTTCGGTGATCTTGCAGGTACAAGAATCAAATTAACACCCTCTAAAGCTTAGTAAACTTTGTGAAAAGCTCAAATTTGTTTTTAAAAATAGAATACGCATGGTAAATTTAAATTCTGTGGTATCACAATGGACTTCCTTTGTCTGAGTAGGCCTACTTAGTCAGTCACTCGTTCCTACCCTACCTATTTATTTTCTAGCCGGCTATTTTCAGTTCTTAATCAGTAACTTGTCCCCGATTTGGGATTTTTTTGTTTTGGTCATAATTTTTACAATTGTTTTCCTATCTGCTCGTTGGTCTTACTCTACCACGATTAATCTCAGACACTCTATTTAAAACCACCGTCTGTTTTCGAGTCTGAATTATTCCATCTAAGTCTTTAGGTCTTTGCCAAACCGCACAATGTTTTTATTCTTAATTATATTGTTAATCTCGCTTATTATTTTTTTTCCTTACTCTAATTGGAAGCATAAGGCTTCTACTTAACATTTCCATCGTGCTCGATTGCTAGTTGCTGTTTTCTCTTGTCGCACGTTGTGTTTTTCTTATCTAGTTCTTGTTTTATGGTCCTCCGTCAGGTGTTCTCTAGAGTCTAGACGACCGGGTCTTCTTCTACCTTGTGCGTTCAATTCTAAGCCCATTCGCCCGATTAAGTTTGATGGTTTGACGGCTTATTTCTTATTATATATTCCCCATTGAACAAAATTTTTGGACCGAATTTAAATAGTAACTAGTTGAGAAATTAAAATTTTTAATGTTAATCTTATATGTTATATATATTAATTTTGTTTTTTGTCTGAAGCCTTTTAAACAACAACAATAATAATAAAAAAAAACGGTTAATTATGAATGAAAGAACGAGAATTGAGAAATAAATTCCTATCATTATTTTTATAGCAATTCTAACCTTTCTTCCAAGAATGTTTCCACACTTTGTACCAAGTATTCTTCCTATAATTTTTCATTTTCTTTTTCTTATAATTTTTCTTACATTTTTTCAATACAATCTCACCCTGTTGTACCTTGTATTATTCTCATAACATTTCATATAAATTTCCTATAATTTTTTCTACATTTTTTCCAATACTTTTTGACTTTGTTTTACCTTATTTTATTCCTATAATTTTTCATACGACTTTTCCCATAATTTTTCTTACGTTATTTCCAATACTATTTCACCCTGTTGTACCTTGTATTATTCTTATAATTTTTCATACGACTTTTCCAATAAATTTTCCTACGTTATTTCCAATACAATTTCACCCTGTTGTACCTTGTATTATTCTCATAACATTTCATATGGATTTCCTATAGTTTTTCCAACATTTTTTCCAATACTTTTTGACTTTGTTTTACCTTATTTTATTCCTACAATTTTTCATACGACTTTTACCATAATTTTTCCTAAGTTATTTCAAATATTATTTAACCCTGTTATACCTTCTATTGGTCCTATAATTTTTCAGATGACTTTCTCCATAACTATATTCCTGTAGATAAAAGACTGTATAAATAAAAGTAAAATGTAGTGAAAAAATAATATTAATGCATTATGATGATGAGAGATGATACATATTTACTTTAAATTGTTGTTGGTATTTTCAGTTGTAATGTGCATAGTTTTTAAAGCTTTACTAGCCCAAATTTTAGTAGATTAGCAATAACATTGTACTAGTAAATACTATTAAGGTATTGCATCACTTGAATGGAGATAAATTTTATACTATAACCTATACAACAGTTCATTCAACAATCACATAATTTCCATCATTTCAAAAAATCAGTTATACAATCTCTAACTATCTCTCTACTAACTACAGTATTTCCAACTTTAATAATAATTTTCCTCTACTACAAATTTAAATTTTCCTTTGACAATAAATTAAAAGAATAAAAAAGATTGCAGTTGAATTAAAACAAAAATATTTAATTATAATTTTTTACATCTTTAATTCTACGAAATATAAATTTTCATGAAAATCATCAACCATTTTTAAATAATAATTATAAAATGCATATTTACAGCTATACTCGTATAGAATATAAAATATTGAAAATTATTTAACAATTAGTTAAATCAACAAAATCTTTAGATCATCAGTGTAAAATAATATTGTAAAAAAGCACAGACACCTTAATCAACGTAAAACTATTACTATACATATTATATATACACCTATTTATAAAATAAAAATAATTTAATTGTCTACATTTTATTAAGACGCCAACCAGAAATCTTTTAATTTTATATCCATACAGAATTTTACAAATATGCAATGACAAGACAATATATATATATATACATACATATATATATATATATATATATATATATATATATATATATATATACAATATTAAAAATATGGTGTATATACAAATAAATTATTAATAATTTCAAAATTACATGAACTAATTAATAATTAAAGATCACTGACACTGCATCATCATTCCATAACAGTGACGGAAAAAATAAAATAAATTTTATTCAGCTATGCAAGCAAATAATTCACACTCATTTAGAAAATTTAATCCACACATAAAATTTTCTAGAAAATTTCATTTTTATTTTTTCTTTTATTATTTTATTTCTTAAATTATTCTCTTAAATATATTATAAAAATAAAAATAACAAAAACACAAAACAAAAATGATACAATAAATAATTTTGTCATGTCAACTTTTAGTTCCTAATAAATATGCGAAAGAGAGAAAATCACAAAAAATAACGACGGCCAATTTTCCATTCATTTTCTTTTGCAATTTTTTTTTTTTTTTCATTTCTATTTCATTTTTTTTTTTATCATATATTTTTAGTTTTGTTATTGGTATGTTTGCCTACTACGTTCATTTGAGATGATATGAATAAGAAAATATTATGTGTTATGAATAAAAGATTCATTCAACTTTAACACGCTTTTTAAATCAACAAAAAAAACAAAAAAACAAACAAAATATTAAAAGGAACCTGTCCATTTGTATCTGAAAGCGTAACAATCATCAGATAAATTAAATAACATTCTATATATCTAATAGATTATAGTAATATTTTAATTCGGTTGTCTGTTATCAGTTTGTTTATTTAAAATGAAAAATTCAATTTTATTATATACTTATATACTTATGAAAAAAAAAACAATTCAATTATGACAGTTCTGACTTTAACACTAGCTCTGTTAATTTACTTCATTATAGTTTTAATTGTATTTCATTCACCAAAACTACCGAAACTCATCAGTATAGGTATAATGTAGAATCAGACTACCTAGAGAACTCTTATTTTAATTTTACAATTCTGATATATACAAATTTAAAATAAATTCATATGTGAGTTATAAAAATTTACAAAATTTCTACTTGGTAAAAATTTTTTATAGAAAAATGCGTGAAATTTTGAGCTAAGAATACTAAGAATCATTTTTATTGCAAAAAGGCTATATAGAGTAGTGAATATGAAAGAATTTGATTTGATTTGATTTTTTTAGCTCCCCTACACATAAATGTGCAGAGAAGACAAGGACAAACAGTGAGCTTGCTAACTTAATTGAAGGTAAAAATATTATTCGGTTTATATAATTTATTTGCATTTCCCTGTAGAAGAGAAGTATTTAAAAAAAATATTTCTTTACACAGTAGTTATACAGAGTATTTCATAATTGACTTGTATAGAGTAGAACTTCAGCTGGAGCATACTTAAAAGAACAAAATATTGTACACCATCAAATTAATTTTCAACCTCTACCGAGTTATAAAGCGATGTTGCAAATGCTTTGTCAGTTTTCTCACACACTATTAATTCTTGAATATAAATCTAAAATTATAGATGAAAACCACATCATAATTAAAACCAATAACCAAGTGCCTGAGATATAGAAAATTCCTCAGTGCCCATTTAAACATAAAAGTGTCATGACACAATACAAATGATTAGTGAAAGGAAACTCGACTTTTATTCCATAAATAAAAGTGTCATTGAAAACTGAAACCGACGTAAATGCTCCTTTTATTTAGTTTAACCAAATTCTAGAACAAACATGTCTGGCGGCTACTCCCCAAATCTACTCCAGAATCCAGCAAATTTACATCCAGCGGCTACTCCAGAATCCAGCAAATTTACATCCAAGAATCAAATTGAGAAATCATTAGCATGCAAGCGCACACGTAGGAGCACAAAAGAGTCGTTCAAATAATTCAAAAAAAAACAGCTAGAAGAAGTTCGAAAAAATTGAAATAGTTGCTACTCAAATATCAATAATCAAAATAAAACCAGCAAAACAATGTAAATATCAAAATAAACCAGCAAAACAATGTTACACAATTAATACGCAATCAACATCTGCAATCAACAAGAAAATAAATCCCAAAAAAGCATCAGACTACGATGGTATTTCAGCTAGAATGTTGCAAGATCTCCCAGACATAGCTTTTAAGCATATCACACAAATCTATCTTCAATGCTATTTTCAGAATAAGTCATTATGGAAGCAGCTATAATTATAATGATCTTCAAACCATCAGGTAAAGATCCAACAAAGGCCAACTAATATAGACAAATCAATCTATGGCCTGTGCAGTCAAAAGTATTTGAAAAAATTATAGTACACAAAATGAGTTATTCCTCTGCACCAATTTGATTTTCAAGCTGACCATATAGCGCGATCGAACAGAATAGCTGCCCAAATAAAACAAAGATTTGAAGAAGGAAAGTTTTGTTCAGTAGTGTTTTTGGATGTTAGCCAGGCATTTAATAAAGTATGGCACAATGAATTAATCCATAAAATACAACAAAAGCTACCAGTTGAGTCTCATCAACAACTAAATTCTTATATATAACCAGACGCTTCAGAGTTAGATTCAAATCCTATATGTAACAAAAGAATATGAAATCAATGCTGGTGTCCCACACAACAACGTAGTGTAGTACGACCACTTTTATACCTAGTATATATACATTCTGATCTACCGGAAAACAGAATTACATTAATTACATTAACATTCAGTAGTTATTGGTACATTCAATAGTTACATAATATCAAATAGTTACTGTTACTACTAACCAACGCATTTTGGGTACAAAATTATTTGTCTCGCAATATCTCCTAGACTAGCTTCTCTCTAGAAAAAGCCTTGGTGATAAGTTTTAAATAACCATTAAAATGGTACAATAAATAAAAAAATGTATAGCTTGCATTTTCGGTCATATTTGGGGCCAAACATTTCTTATAAGCTTAATTTTACGAAAAAAATTATATGGTCCATCGATACAATCACTCCAAAACTGACGTAATTGAACCTGCAATTTTTACACGTTGAAAGAATATTTATCTATTGTTTTTGTAGAAATAAATGAGTCCGAAATAGTTTCGAAGTCAATAATCAATAAATCGAAATCATATGGGGTGTTTTTTTAGAGTGATAGAACTTTAAATTGAAATGAAACACATTTAAATTAAGATTTTTTTTATTTGAAAGATAATTTTATGACATTGAGGTTATGAAAATAATTTCCGGCATATGTCCACCATGACTAGCTGTGACCACTTTCTCGAGTAATTCAGGCCTTATTTCATCAATAACACGGGTTATGTTGGCTTCTAAAGCATCTATTGTTTCTGGTTTATCAGCATAAACCAATGACTTCACATAACCCCAAAGAAAATAATCCAGTGGTGTTATGTCGCATGATCTTGGAGACCAATTAATTGGACCATTTCTCGAAATGGTCCAATCTTACCAAACCAAATCTTTCTTTCGATAAATCAGTTGCCGTAGCAGTATGAGGTGTAACATTGCTCCAGCATCGTTTTTAAAGAGATATGGACCGATGATACCTTCAGCGTGTAAACCACACCATACGGTGCATTTTTCGGGATGCAATGAAACCTGCAGAATTTCATGAGAATTGTTTTCGCTCCATATACGGCAATTTTGCTTGTTTACGTAGCCGTTCAACCAAAAATGAGCTTCATCACTAAACACAACTGTTCGATAAAAAAGTGGATCAACTTGAAGCTTTTCTAGGGCCCAATCAACAAACAAACGACGCTTATTATGGTCAAGTGGCTTTAGTTCTTGAACCAGTAGAATCTTATATGGGTGTAGTAAAATTTTCCATGTGATGGTTGCACACAGTCCAAATTGTTGTGAACATCGACGAATAGACAAATTTGGATCTTCATCAACACTAGCTCTTACAGCACCGATATTTGCTTCTATACGAACAGTTCTTTGTCTTGCCGTTGTTGTTGCATCGAGTAGAGAAAATGTTGTCCGAAAGCTATCGATAGTTCGACGAATAAATAATTTGCTATGATGGACGATTATCTAAACCATAAATTTCACGAAGTGCTCTATAAGTTTGGCGAATAGAACACTGATTTTGAAAATAAATTTCAACAATTTGTAAACGTTGTTGCGGCGAGAGTCTTTCAATGATAATTTGTCAATGCTTGCTGAACAGAAATGTCAAAACTACATGGCTTCTATCTTCTGTCAAATCACAGTTATCCCTATCGAAAGTTCTATGATTCTAAAAAAAACACCCGTTAGCTTTAATATCCGAAGACTAAGATCAGATCACCCACTTATTGCCAAATTCAAGCATTGAAAACAATTTTAATATTCTTAACACATGGACCGAATCTAAAACATCAACTTCACAGGTAGATGAATTTACCACAGAAATAACCCAAATAATATAAGATCAGATTTTCAACTACCGCTTCAGCATTGGTCAACTTTGAACAGAATTTGGGCAAATCGCTGATTTTCTATACAAATGGGGAGTATAACTATGTTATTGTAATACCCATACACTAAATAAATAAAAAATAGCTTTAGGGCTTGTAATAATATAAATAAAATTACATTATAAGCAATTCCAATTACGTTATAACATCAACAGTCTCTTAAAGGTGGTTAGAATATTTTTGTTTTTTTTTTGTATTCAACTTTTGTGACAGATTATCGTCGTCTTTCACAGAACAAAAAACCAAAAACAAAAACAGAAATTCATATCACAATTTTTTGAGTACTTAGTGTACACAGGCGTATGGAATAAAAAAAAAATTATATTAAAAAAAAAAATATTGAGTGATAGTCCAGTTAGCCAAATGAATAATTGCACAACTTTAGAATTATGATTATTATTATTGCGTTTCTGAAATATTTATGAGATTTGCTTTTTGCTTACCTCCTGTTTCCATATTAAGTGGTGGAATAATTTTTTTGTAAATATTTTCTCTTTAATTCCTGCAGTTTTCTTGTATTTTTTTTTGGTAAATAAAATTTTTGTGTGGGTGAAAATTAATTGGGTTTCGGTGTTAAGCAAATGAATTTTTTTTTTTTGTTAATCTTTGAAAATCTAGAAATTTTATTTTGATTATAGCTTTGGATTTTTTCTAATAACAAAAAAATTACAACAACTAAACGTAAATTTCAAATAAATTCTTCCGGTACTACAACAATTGTAAATTGCTGTAATTTAAAATTTAAAATGAAGATTTAAATCATTAATTTCGGAAAAATTAGAAAGAAAATTGAATAAAATGAAAGTAAATTGGAAAATAGAAAAATTACTAATATGCATTCGGTTGTAGAAATTCGAGGGAAGTCTGTTAAAAAACCGTTAGGCAGCGTTTACACTTCAATATATTATATTCACAATATTTATTGATGAGAGAGAATATTGAAGAAATACTGATGTGTAAACACAAATGTCTCTCTCTCTCTTCAATATAAAATTGTCAATAAATATTGAAGAATATTGATGTGTAAACGCTGCCTTACGAATTATTTTCCATCATTTCAATTTATATATTTTATTTATTTTTATTGATTTATCTTAGACAACAACCAAAAGTGAATATATTGTATAATAATTTATTTAAAAAAAAAAATAAGGCGGTGGAAAGAACAAACTCTGTACATTAGAGAGTTGCGGCAATTTGATAAAATAAAATGTTTGTATGTTAAACTGACTTATGGAACGGAACATTGGGTAAATTTTTAAATTGAAATTTTTAATTATTACAAAAATATTTAGTTTCGCTACGTCTCCCATGCCTAATTTTCGATTCATGATCTATGATTCAGACATAGCCATTTAGATCTGTAAATTGTTCACCAAAAAATACACTGTTACCGTAAACAAAAACAAAACGTGTCAACATTGATAATACCAATAAGGCCCAGTATTGCAAAACAACACTAAAAAAACACAAAGAAAACAAATGAAGACAATAAATTTGTACAAAAAGACAGAGAGAGAACAATTCATATTTTCTGTTTTTTTGTTTTTTGTCATTACCCCAACCATTTCAATTCAACTTTATTTTGTCACATTTAAGCTCAAGATGAAGTGTTAATACATCCAAGACAAATGATGGTTAAATTTTCCTACACAACAACATATCTTTATATACACGTGCATGACATTTAAAAAGGCAAAAACGTAAACAAAAAAAGCAAATAAACAAACAAAGAGACAACAAAAGAAACTAACAATTCGTTCTGAACTGAATTACAACAAAAGAAGGAACACAAAAAAAAAAAAAAAATTTGACACTCGACGATGATGACGACGACGACAAACACTTGAATAAAAAAATATTGTACAACAACAACAAAACAATAACAAAAAAATGAAAAATGTTTAATGTTGGACATTGCAACACCTTTTCGGCATATGGTATTCAACCATAAAGGACACACAATTTCTGGGTGATAAATTTATGATATTTTTTTTTTGTTTTTTTGGTTTTTTTTTGCTGTTTTAAGGGTGGTGGATGGTATAAGAATGTCGTCGCATGCATCCTGCATTTGAATTAAGGAATTTTGGATTTAAGTATATCTTCTTTGTTTTTTTGGTACTTTTATTTTTTTAGAAATCTCCACAAATACCCAAAGTAAAACCGAAAAAAAAAAAAAAAAAATTAAAATAAAAAATAAAACTTACATACGATAAAAATGCTAGGGATTGGTTGGGAGTGTCAAGAGATTTTTCAGAGTTCACCATCAAATTAATTTGATTTATTTCTTTCTTTTAATAACAACAACAACAAAAACAATAACAAAATACAAAAAGCGGGGGAAGTTAAATCATTTTTACTTTTTGTTTTGTTTTTTTTTTTTTTTTTTTTTTTTGTTAAGAATTATTCTTTTAGGCATTCTTTTGTTCAAAATTTTCTCCTCAATTCATTTTAAATTAAATACAAAACAATAAATTTAACAATTTTTTTTTTGTTTTATTTCTGCTGGACACTAATGTTCATAATTAATTGAAAATATTCCTGCCATTATTTTTCGCTCAATTTTTTTTTGTTTAAATTGAAATTAAATTTAAAAATTTATTTTTAAAAATATAAAAAAAAAACAGAAATGTTTGTTTTTACTTACAAGAGGTGAATAAAATGCTGAACTATCAACACCAATACTTGGATAAGGATTTTGTTCAGTTGATGGATATGGTGTACCATAAACACCAACACTACCTGTTGGAATTCTTGAATAACCTGATGCTAATGCTAATCTAGCTGAATCATATTGACATGAACATACTGTTTGTCCTGATACAGGATCTGTCATAATTGGTCGACCATTTTCACAACATGAGCCTGATGTACTACCAGCACCACCACTAGTAGGTCCACCCCCACCACCGCCACCACCAGCACCACTACCTGGTGGTGCATTATTTGTTGATGTTTGTGATAAGGCACCAGGACTTAATGCACCACCAGTTGGTGCACCACCTGTTACAGAGCCACCAGATGGTGATATTGATGGAGCATTTGCACCTGATATTGGTGATTGAGCGCTTGCTGCTGTTGTTGTTGTTGTCTGACCACTGCTAACTAATAACTGTAAATTAGAAAATAAATTTAAATTAGTAAATTTGAAAAATTGGTTATTTTTTGATAAATTTTATATCTTGTAGGTACTAAATGTTTTATGTTATTAATAATATTGGGTTTATATTTAAAAAGAAAATGTATGTTGTGCTTAAAGTAGACAACTCGTATAACACTAATATTTTTTAATCATGTCAACTAAAAGTGGGTGGTGATAATAAATGTTATCAGCTTAGTTTTATTTACAACCCACACACAGACCTTACAGACCTCAGTTTTTTTATACATAGTCAAAACACTAGGTGGAAAGCTTTTTTACCAGTTGGTGCATTTGGCTAGGGTGGGAAAAGAAAGTTAGGAAATGTTAATGTTCGTATTGAAGTAGGTCATACATTTTGATACAATTTGTTAGAGTAAATTGATTGAAGCTTACGCTAAACATTTTACAAATAGAATAAACAAAGCTTGACATTAGCTGCAACATCACTTATAATAAATTTATTTATTTCGTAATTTCATACACAAAATACAATACATTTTACCGATTTTTATTTAAAAATAAATAAACATGATAAAGAACAAAGGCTTACAAGATGCCAAACAGTTAGAGAACATAATTGTGAAAACAAACTTCTAGAAGTACATTAGGTCCATAATCCTATAAGCCGAATAAGTTTGTCTAATTATTTACATTATATTGTAGAATTATTTAATGAGGATTATCCCACCACTTCTAAATTATCCCACCACTTAATGATGAAGAAAATCCCAGCACTTAACCCACAGAGTTATCGGTGATTTTTTATTACAAGATCACCCAATAAGTTTAGAAGGCAGACTCCTAGATTGTAGATGAGGTGTATGATTGTTTCATCTTCTTCTTCCAAGAACATACATCACTTAATTCTGAATGTCAATTTCAAAACAATAATAGTCTTCATCGAGGACATAGATCTGAAGAAACGGTGAAGTACAATAGATTTGGACAGGTCCCGTTTTCATAAAAAAAAATCTTTTTTTTCATCTTTTCAGGCTATGTAGAAATTATTTAAGT